>MUZC01004684.1:222053-285421 GCA_002072015.1 Radix auricularia | reverse complement strand
TATATATATATATATATATATATTTCATAAAAAAATCATTCCCATCTTAAGTAATATAAACATTTTCTTTTCTTCTGTAACTTAAACAATGTTCTCATAAATAAAGTATCTATTTTGTTTTATGCCACAGTTTTAAAAAAAAAATCAGAATGTTACGTCCTGTACTTGCTCGTTTACTACATGCACACATGAGCTTTGAAGTTATGCAGGCCTATGTACTCTTTTTTTTTCTACGTAAACAAGTAAAACAAAGCCAAGGTTACGCTCAAGCAATATGTGGTGTCATACTAACGCAGGGGTTTAACCTTTATGAATCAACTGATTTGTCTGATAGTTTCCTAATTTAGTTATTTTCAGTACAAAAAAAACAACAAATTACACAAACTATTTGTGTAAGGAAACAATAAATTAAAGCTTTATTATCAACTAATACAAATAATGGTAGACGTGCAGTCCTATTCTGTATGATACTTTCAGTACAACACGTTTTATTTACGGCTCTTTGATTCTTACTTGGATTAACATTCTGCAAATGACTTTACAAATAGAAAGAATCCAGAAAACCAAAAATTATTTTTAAAAACTATTTGATTCTAATAAGGAATCCATTTCTATTGTGGAGTCCAAAGGCATTGAAATTCATTTTTAAACGATTTTGGATGTGGGGTAAGAAAAAAAGGATGATATAACAAGAAATGTTCTTGTAATCATATGTCAACACAAAATATCTTAGACATTGTACTTTCCTTTTCATGTGTTATTCACCCCTTTAGATCAATTAAAATCGCTTTCAATTTATATAAAATCTAGGAGCGTCCAAAACCTTCTAAGTGAGCAGGTGAAGTCAAGTTTAAAAATATTTTGTTTCTCCATCGAAACGACGACGTCTATTCCTTTGTCGTTTTAGTCAGGGAGCTTTGGGAAATAGTGCTTTAGTCTAGCAACATATCCCCTAAGTCTTGGCAGTTTTTACGGTACCTAGCCGCAAGTAAAGGGAAATAAGCGGTCACGCAACCATCAAAACCAAACAAGCTAAACTCACAAAATGTCTTTAGGGCGGCCATTTTGTTTTAATGGCTTATAGCCTTCTTCAAAGTGCTTTCAAATTTCAAGTATTGATCTATCCGTATCGATAAAATCCAGAATTACACCCCCCCCCCGTCACTTTCCAAATCTTTTATTAAAAAATTCCCACTCTCATTATTTTATATTCACATTTTTTGTCCCTCATTGCTTGAGGAAATTTGAAGCTTGGAATGAAATCCAATTAAAAACAGTATTTTCATAAGAATTCTTTTTTTACTTGAGCTATGAAAGTTAATTGTATTAATTAGAGATTTCTCTTTTGCATTCCCTGGATTTGTATTCACCATAAGTGTCTTCAATTTCATTGGTTAATGACTATAGTCTTGATAAATTGAGATAAACACTGATTAACACAATTATTTTTAATTGCGTCATGAAAACGTCATCCGATTTCAACAGTTTTTTTTTTCTTTAAAAATTAATAAATTTTGATAGACTTTACAGTGATTTTTCAAGTCTCATTTTACTACGTGGTGGTTTGGATCTAAGACATTTTTATCATCTTTTTACATATTTGATCCGATTTTAAATGAAATCTAACTTCTCAGCTTACCTAATTCTTTTTTTTTTAATTTAAAGAAAAAAAAAATTAAATTAAAAAAAACACACAAAAACATCAACTTATTTTTTTTAAAAATAAATACATTTAAATTGATTGTGAACCTTCACCTTGCTAGGGCTTAAAAGTTATGCACGTGAAGTGCGCATGCCCAGACTTTTCTTGAAGCTTTTGCTGCACACCCCTTTGCTTATATACTTGTTAGCATTCCTAAGCTTATCCCCCTTACCTAGCATGCCTGCGTGTTCTTTGTCGTCATTTTGTTTATGCACATTGACTTTTAAAATCCTGTGCATTCGTTTGCACGCTTTATTGTTCTCTTTGCGTGGATGATTTTGTTTATGTAAAAGATCTGCCTATAGGTAAGTGTGCGTTATATGGGAGACGGGCTGGGCGGTGAAGTGATGTTGCTGAAAAGAATTATAAAGGAGAGGAAGGCTAAGAGGAGTGATGTCACCAGACTGAGTGGAAACGTTGGAAATGAAATAATGAGTGGAAAGAAATAAAATACGAGAAGAAAAAAGGATAAAGAAAAAACAAACAAACAAAAACACCTCAGTAATCTTAGTTTCCTCCAACAATTACAAGAATGTATGCAGTTATTCATATGATGCCAACTGAATAAAGTTCATGAGAGTTTCCAATACTGGCTAAAACTGAACTAAAAAATTAGACCTTGTTTATAATTAGAGAGAAGGAGCCATTTAATAATCTCGCTTCAATGCTCACTTCATCAATATAATAAATGACTATTTTTTATGGAAACATAAAAAATTAACCTACATTAAAAACAAAAATGTTTCCTACTCTTATTTTTTTTTTGCAACTTATGTGACAAATTTAAAATTCATGATGAAAATAATTATTATTGTTTCTTTTAAATTTCTATTTGTGAGTGCATTCTTTTGTTCGTCTATTCGACTTTTGTTTCATTTCACTTCTAGAGACACTCATCAATGTCCATGTTTCACCCTTTCGCGCGCACACTATACATATGTAGCTTTTTGGTCTAGCTATTCGACAAACTCATTCTTCCCATTTGTTGAAATAGTGGAAGTTTATTTCTGGCATAAAGTAATCAATAAACAAAATAAGTTGATTATTATAAAGATCTAAAATCATTGACCCTTAACTTTTTTTAAAAATAATAACTATCGAAATAATTAAATTAGCCTCTAAAAATCCTGTCATGTTGATAAATTTTAATTGTATTTAAAAATCAAAGCAGCGGCGTAGGAAGGGTTAGTGACGCCCATGAATGTTTTCAAGTACATTTATAAATTTCATAATTTACAATTTTCAAAGGGATCAATGATTACTCTAAGACGAATTTTGAGCTAATTAAGTCACAGTATTTTCAATGAAGGTATTCCAGCGTACGCAACCGGTGGCAAAATTGTTAGCAAAGCCTACTTCAGGCTACCAATGCTCAACTTGGTAGAAGGTTACTGCGGGTTACCGTTTCTTAATTTGAGAGTAATTGATAAGAAATTTGATGTGTAATAGCTTAGTGAATTTATTTAGGATGCCGGTACTAAATTTGATAGTAAGTATAGCACAGGTTCGAATGTCGTACCATATTCAGTAAGCAACGGGCAGTAAACTTTAAACAAAAAACACGACTTGTAATCAAATATCTTTATTCACCACCACTAGCTGTTATAACATTTAACGATCTGGTGAGTTATATAAATTAGAAGCATGTCTGTTAAGTTACTGCCATCAGTATAATAACCTTTTTTCACGGTTATATTTATTAGAAATTGTATAGGAGAAAAGCATTATGTGATGGCAATTTTGCAAGGGATATTCATATAGAGGAACATAATGCAACACAATTGAAGTTTATAAGTTACCAGAAATGACAAATTTTAGAAAAGAGTTGACTCGGCAATGAGAGAAGCCGTTGCTTGTTAGATTACGCATTTCAGATGGGTTGAAGCTAAATCAAAAAAAATTATCTGGACCGTAACGTTGAATCCCATCAGTGATTCTGGTGTAGCTAACGTCAACGCGAATGGAAGAAAAAAGAAGCATACGCAAAGTAACCTATCAAAATTTTCACCTTAATGTTTTAGAGATCAAAGTAACTGATAAAAGGCTTCTAATTCTGAGAATGTGGCCACAACAGTAGATAATAGAATATCATCATTTTATGCAACTGCAAAAACAATAAATGTAATTAATTCTTATAAAAATAATACAATGAGAATAATGTGGTGAAAGGACAAGTAGAGACCAATTAAATTATTTGCACTAATAGCATATTAATTGACACGAGACTTGAGGATTGAGCAAAAGGAAAATATTTTGTTATGATTAATGAAACCGTATAACCAAGTACCCTAATTGGCCAGAGAGCTTTAAAAAAATTGTTTATTTTTCATATTGAAATTTACATATTAATATTATTGTTTGTGTAGAGCAAAACATTTTTGAGGAACTGATATTTTAAAACTGATAAACTAAAACTTATTCAGAGATATCCTTGAGATTGTAATGGATTTTTAGTGATAGAATGATAGTGAAAGAGTTGTTTGAAATAAAGTCTGTTTGAATTTCTTTTTAAGTTATAAAAAAAACAACAAACATTGTAATAAAAATTGAATACCACAATTATTATATTGTTGTAGTTTTAATAATAAGAATGCGCCATTTTAAATTTGAGATTAATTCGAAATAAGGATTTGTTTGATTTGAAACTAATCCTATATAAGTATAACTAATATAATAAAAGGCAATTTTCTGTGAGGTTATCGATAGCGATTGGTCCCTCATACTCCTAAAGACTCCCCAAGCAAATCAGAAAAAAAATGTAATCTCATGTTTAATATTAAAC
Organism: Radix auricularia; assembly: GCA_002072015.1. Classification (NCBI taxonomy): domain Eukaryota; kingdom Metazoa; phylum Mollusca; class Gastropoda; family Lymnaeidae; genus Radix; species Radix auricularia. The sequence goes on along the minus strand of MUZC01004684.1, from coordinate 280,937 downwards.
AAGTTTACTCGGATGTTCAGAGCGAGTTAGTTTTTCTGCAGTATTTTTTTCCAAGACTTTATTTTGAGCGGTGCGCTTTCAAAAATATTTTATTGTCAAACTACGGTGCGTACATTTTCGTGTACGCATATTAAATTGAGCTGTGGCTTTTTTTACGGGTACATTATTTATTTGATAAATACGTTAAAAATATTTCATTACAATTGTTACACGATGCAATTGGTTAATTTTTCTAACGTGTAAATAAAGTTGTAAATTTAGTTAAATTCTGTTGTGATACATATCTTTTTTTAAATTAAAAATTATACTTGTAATCATGTAATTAGTGTGTGCATTTTACGTGAAAAGCGATGGCCCAAGTCAAATATTTCTAATATGGAGATAATTATAAACACATACATAATTAAATGCTATTTCTGTTGTAGCAAACAAGGGAACAGAAGGATATCCGGCATGCCCGATATCCGGACCGGATATTGAGATTTCGCCACTATCTGGATTCGGCAAATACTTATCGCAGATCCGAATAGTGCTGACTACTGTGCGCTATGTGCCGTGGGGTAGCTAGCGCGGATAGGCTTGATAGGGTGGATAGATGGATAGGCTTGATAGGGTGGATAGGCAAGATAGGGTGGATAGGGGGCCGTCCATGAAGTACTTCACGCTTCAGAGGGGGGTGTAAGAAAGTGTGACAGGGGGGATGGGGGTGTCCGGCCATGTGTGACGTCACGGTGTTTTATGTTTTATGCCTAGAAGAACAATATATCGTTGGAATAAATGCAACTTAATAAAATTACACCAATCGGCTTCTAATTTCCAATATTTCCTAAGTAAATTCAGCATAGATAGCCCCGTAGAAGAATGGAAGGAAATAAACACACATCCAAAATCCATAATGGATTAGAATGTTCCAACAAAAATAACTTCAAATAGAATTAATAAATGCTGGTTTAATTTTAAATTTAAAAAGTATTACAAACTAAAGGAGAATTTATTTAAGAAATTTAAGGCTACCAATTTAGAAAGGATACACAAAAAATACTTAAAAATTAAACACTTGACACAAAAACTTAGCCGTAACCTCCAAAATGATTATATAAACAATGTGATAACTAAAGATAACAATAAAAACTTATGGTCTTTTATCAAATCAAAAAAATGGAGCCTACAGGTATAGCCACACTAAAAGGCTCAAATAATAAAACCTATAATGATAATGAGACTAAAGCTAATATCCTTAACACATATTTTGCATCATCATTTTCTGCCTCAGGCAACAAGGAAATTTCAATAAATTTAAATAAAATGGAAGAAATAGGTAACATAACTATAGATGAGATAGGTATACATTCACTCCCAAAAAACTTTAAAATAAACAAAGCTACTGCCCCAGATGAATTGCCTGTCAGGTTATTAAAAGAATTAAGCAATGAACTGTCCCCAATCCTTGTAGTTTTTTTTTAAGCCTCTCTAAACCAGGGCAAAGTGCCCCAGGATTGGAAATTAGCCAATGTAACGTTACTATTTAAGAAACATGATAAGACCGACCCTGGTAATTACAGACCTGTATCACTTACTAGTATCACCTGTAAATTTCTGGAACACATAATATAGATAGCAGAATAGTTAACCACCTTGACAAATATAATGCCCTATGCCCACACCAACATGGCTTTAGAAAGAACAGATCATGTGAAACACAATTGATAGGTCTAATAGATGAACTATCAAAAGGCTTAGATAATAATGATCAAAATAGATACAATATTACTAGACTTCTCAAAAGCATTTGACAAAGCTCACCACCTTAGTTTACTTAAAAAACTTAAATACTTTGGAATCTCAGGTCCCTTACATCACTGGATCCAAGATTTCCTATTGGGTAGGGAGCAAACTGTAATAATTAATGGATCTAAATCTACACCAATAAAGGTTAACTCAGGAGTTCCACAAGGAACTGTCCTAGGTCCCTTACTATTTTTAATTTATATAAATGACTTACCCAACAATATCTCAACAGGAACTAAAGTTAGGTTATTTGCTGATGATTGTATAATCTATAGAACAATCAAGTCAGAACAAGATAGCAAAATTTTACAAAAAGACTTAGATGAATTAATAAAATGGGAAACTAACTGGAGTATGTCCTTCCACCCAGAAAAATATCAACTGCTAAGAGTAACAAAGAAAAAGAAACAAATAAATTCAAAATACTTCATTAATGGAAAAGAACTAACCCAAACTAAAGATGCAAAATACTTAGGAGTCATAATAAATGAGAAACTATCTTGGAATCCCCATGTCAATGAAGTTATTAAAAAATCAAACAAAACCTTAGGCTTTATAAAAAGAAACTTTTACAAATGTAACAAAGATATAAAACTAAAATGCTACCTCACCCTGGTGAGACCTATACTAGAATATGCANAGAACAAATCCAAAAAAGAGCTGCCAGATTCATTACTGGAGAATATTCAAAACTGACAAGAGTAACACCATTAGTTAAGTCATTAAACCTTGAAACACTAGAGGATAGAAGAACCAAGAGTAAATTAGTAATTATACAATTAATTATAATTTAGAAATACAACACAAAGATAACTTAATACAACCCTCAGATAGACATAAAGATAAAACCACCTTTCTTATTCCATATGCAAGAAGAAACACATACACGTTTTCTTTCTTTCCGTCCGGTATTCGGGCGTGGATGGGTTGCCTGAAGAAACCAGGAAAGCCAACACTTTATCATCATTTAAAACTCTAGTAAGAATACAAGACTAAACAAATAGGACGCAATAATCTTCTGTACAGAAGGAGCGTCTGTAACATATAAGATAGATATGATATTTTCTTAATAAAAAATATATTGTTGTACGAAAGTGTGACGTACTTTAGGGGGGGGGGTGTCCGAGATTTGTGACAGGGGGGAGTAAAAAATGTTTAAAATAGCGTGACGTACTTTATGGACGGTCCCAAGGCTTATTTAAATTTCCTGAAACAAGGGAAACATCTAATGAATAACAACCAGAGGAATGAAGACTCACACTACCAATATAAAGAACAAAGCACCTATTTTTTTTTTAATTTTGAAGGGGGGGGGGGGAAATCGGCAAGACTGTTTTAAATTAATTTAGCCTTGTAGTCGGCAGTGAGGCTTGAAAAATATGTAACTATTAAGCTCAATTATCAATTAAATCTATAATAAAGGTTGCTCGTTCTCAAAAATAAAATTTAAAAAGATAATATCCATTGTCCAAACTCATCTTCAAATTGAATACTAAAGTAATTCATAAACATCTTTAAGTTTTATTTAGTTTTGTAGCATTTTAAAATTTTTATTTATTTGTTATACCATCATAATCATGGGGAACGGGACCCCATCTGTAGAGGACCACATTTAATTAAATGCTACAAGGATTTGTACTCCACCAAAAAATAGATTTCACATGTGTCATGTGACTGTGATAATAACGTGGACATTGATTCAAAGAAAACTACGGGTGATTGCATAAGCAGAGGGATAACATGCAAACAGGGTATGCCAAGTAAAAGGCATAGTATAATATAGTTCTGCATTTTTATATTTTTAGAATATATGAGGGGAGGGGGGGGCTTAACACCTCCCCTGTTATTTTTCATTAATTTTTAATTAAATTCACTAGTTTCCCCCGCAAGGGGAGGTAATAAATAAATAAGAAAACAAACATGATTCAAAGGAAGGAATTCTCGTGCCAAGCAACCGGTAGCGTTGTGACGTCACGGTCGAGACTCTTCACTTCAGCCTAATCATTAATTTATATTTAAGTTTCAATTTAAAAATGGCAAACAAGGTCATAGCTTAAACTTAATTGCAACTGTGCTGAGGAAATGGTGAATAATGAAGGTGTTTAAGTTTAAGAAAGGCAAGGAAAGGTGGCGAGAGAGTGTTTATGTATGTTATGTTAATGTTGTTAATGTAATTGTAATTGTAATGCAACTTGTTTCTGTGTCAATGCTAATCTCATTTAATGTAATGGAGTTTAACCTTTAACTTTAAGCTCTTACTGAATGTTTCTCAAAAAGTTGAACTTTTGCATTTTGAATGCTTTCAGTAGTGCTTGCATATAATTCTAAAATATTTTTAAAAATATTTTGGCTGCTCTAAAAATTATTGATTAAACCTTTAAAATTTATTAATCCTGTGTAATCTTTAATATGACTATCAAACATAAAAACGGACACTTAATACATTACTATATGACCAACCTATTAATATTTATTGGAAAAAAAAACCCCACCCTAACAATTAACATCAAAAGCATCGCATTAAATGAAATCTTAAAATATTTTATGTTTTATTATGTAAACCTTGCTTCCTCAACTTTTTAGCTTCACATATAAATACTAGCTACTACCATGCTAATAGCATTTGTAACAAATAAAAAATTAATAACATAACAAATTTTGACTCAAACGTACAAAGTTTTCACTTTTTGTCAATATGTGCAGAGCAACAATACAATATTCACTTCTATTTTCCTCATTTTTCACAGGACGATTGAGTATGCTGTTGATACAGATAATTTGAGCTTATCAGCCATAAGAACTATTCGTGTATTACGGCCTTTAAGAGCCATAAATAGAATTCCTAGTAAGTACTGCAGAATCCTCATGTAATTATAAAAGTCCAAATTAAAAATAAAGCTAAATAAATTTTAAATAGTTTATTCCAAAAATTTCAATGGCATCTTACATAAGCAGGTTTTATTTTAATTTTGCCTTGCAATAACGATCACTCACCAGGAGCCCACCAATGAAGGTTTATTTTTTTATTTTTACATTAATGACTAAAAATAAAAATTAACAATCAACTGAAATTATATTTTGTTCTGCATTTGTGAAATACATTTTAAGTTAGATTTAGATATTTTAGTCATACAAATTTGCCTTAAACTTTGTTGTCAAATTTCATTTCAGGTATGCGTATTCTTGTAATGTTGCTCCTAGACACTCTTCCAATGTTGGGAAATGTTCTCCTACTGTGCTTCTTTGTTTTTTTTATTTTTGGCATAATTGGAGTCCAGTTGTGGTCGGGGGTTCTACGCCATCGCTGCTATCTGGATCTTAATGAAAGCATTGGAAGGCCGTAAGAATCTTGAAGTTTTCTCTTTAAATTCTTCTATTCTTAACTTTTAAAATAATCACAAAAAATGTTCAATTAATTTTTAGTTTTATCTGTGTAGAAATGTTTGATTTAAAGTAAATGTATACAACTGCTTCATTTCCCAGATCATGTGTCAGAATACTACACAATCAAGAATAAAATGTATATAACTGCTTCATTTCCCAGATCATATGTGTCAGAATATTACACACCCAAGAATAAACTTGAGTATATATGCAGCCCCATGAATGAATCAGGAATGGGCAAGTGTGCAAATTTTCCTCCATACGAATATGAGGGCATAAGATGTAATGCTTCAGCCAAAATGTATAGCAACAATACCCCTACCAACGAATCATGCGTTAATTGGAATCAGTATTACACCAATTGTTTACCCCATTCGTCCAACCCTTACCAGGGTTCTGTGTCTTTTGACAATATTGGATATGCATGGGTTGCAATTTTTCAAGTAAGTATAACAATAAAGTGATTTGAAATCATTGCTTTTATTTATAGTATTCTCAATGTCTAGCATCATCCCACTATGTTAAATATTTTATACAGAACCAGAAATATTTTAAGAAATATAATTAATCTGTTAAAACCAACAACATTGATCATGACTGTGATGAAAGGGACTCTTAAAAGGGTTTGGGAAATGAATATTAAGACTATAATGTCTAGGAATGTGAGGGCTAGGGCTGTGTATGTTACAGCTTGTTTAAATTTGTGCTTAAAGGGAAAGACAAGGGAAAATGATTGCCAGCATTTTATAAAGGATAACCCATGTCAATTATTTTTTTCAAAGTAATATTCCATCTTAAGTTTAAATGTTAGCTTTCAGTACTTGTCCAACTCTTTTATTAAAGCATATACTAAAAGTAAATTCTGTTTATGTAATTTTATAGGATATTTAATTTTAAAAATTAATATGTTACTTTGTTAAATTAGCATCAAATTGCAACGAAAATTGAATTTGTCTTAGTTACCATTAAACCTCTTAGTTTAAAAAAATGCTACAGAATACAGAAATACGATAGCAGTTGTATGTTAAATGAGTAAGTGATTTACTTGAACTAGGTTGATTCCTTTCTAGAGTCTGGCAGGAAAATGTTATATGGTAACAATTAAAACAGTTTTTGACCTTTTGAAATGTCAACTCCCAGGAATTTTTTCATAATTTGTGTTAAACCAGAAATATGAGCATTTCACTATTTAATTATCCATGAATGTGAGAGAAATATTATTTTTAAATTAACTTTATTAACTTTGCAAAGGTGATCAGTCTGGAAAGCTGGGTGAACATCATGTATTATGTTCAAGACGCTCACTCCTTTTGGGACTGGATATATTTTGTGGCTTTAATTGTCGTAAGTTTTAGATTTCTACAAATTATACCATTCAAATGAAGTACTGTTAAATTGTTTTTTTTTTTTTAAAATTCCTGGTCTTAAACCAGATTATCACAAAATGTTTATTGTTTTTTCAAAAGCTCAATTTTGAAATGAAAGTTTATTTTTAATAACCTTATATTAAGCTTCTTTTTATTTTGCTGGTATTCATTCATATTAAAGGCTCATATCTAATAAATTGATGCAAAAGACCATATTTTAAATTTTATAAATATTTTCTGATGTAAATTTATTTTTAAATTAAATTTTCTATTAAAATTTCGACTATAGATAACTAAACTAATATTTGTTTTGTTCAGCTACTATTCTTTCATCTCATATTTGAAAAAATTTCTTTTCAGATTGGTTCTTTTTTTATGATCAACTTATGTCTTGTTGTGATAGCTACACAGTTTTCTGAAACAAAGAAGAGAGAGACAGAGCGAATGATGCAAGAGCGTAAAAGGTTTCAGTCTTGCAGTACACTAGCTAGCAATTCTGAGCCAGGGGGATGCTACTCTGAACTGCTCAAATTAGTTGCCCAAGTGTACAGAAGAGTGAAAAGGAAAGTTATTAATACATATTACAAAACAAGAGGACTCCAGAAAATCAATCCTGAGAAATCTCTGTCCTTGCGCAGGAAAAAATCTAAAAAGAAAGGTACTAATAACCTACAGCAGTATCCCTCTGTTGTACGTCAACTATCATTATCTCATCAACCACCTGTCCATCACCATCAACATCAGCATCTCCTTCCTCTCCCCTCTCCTCTGCCCTCACAACACTTACATCACATAAACCTGGTCACACCTGACATCCGGTATCAAAGCCCCCCAAGACCATCTAGCACCCCGCAGGCCCCAAGGGCCAGCCCGGAACAGTCTGACATAGATTCCATGTCATCACCACGACGACCAAACTACCTTGTGCTACCCAGCAGCAACTACAGTCTGAACCCATCGTCAGAATCCCTGGCAATGTCACACCTGTCCATGGATCCATTTACTCCAGTTCTACTCAAGTCTCAGCATAACTCTCCTAACCATCTGAACACCAACTACGGCTTTGCATTTCCACTTTTGCTCAGTCGAGCATCCTCCTTCAACAGTGGGGCCTGTGGTCCAGGAAAGCTAATGCCCTCCTTACCAGAAGTACTGGCTGCCCAAGGAGCTAAAAATGCTGTGCTTGCAGCATCTAATATGCTGCTCAATGTGGATTATGAGCCCAGCAAAACTCAGTCGTTAGCCGACAAAGGTGAGTGAGTGGCGGTGCTTGCTGTCCTAAAAGATTTAAAAAATGTTATACTAAGATCTTGCACTGTGGATTTCTGGTATTGTTTACTTGCAATAAAAGAGATGTGTATTCAATTATTTTTAAGTTTTCAAGAAAAAAAACATATTAAGAAATACAATTGTTATTTATCACAATGCAGGATTTTTTAAAAATATATAATTTATTTTATAAAACTCTTGTAATTTTCAAAAGCCTTTTTGCATGGTCCCTCCTTCCCAGATCTACAAATATTTTTTTTTAAACTGAGGCTAAAACAGAATTCAAATAATGATTCTCAAACTCTGTTGCTTATAAAAGAATAATCTTTTTTGTAAGGTAAAGTAACAGGGTATATGAAAAAGACATAATTTGAGATGTTAAAATGGTCCATTGCAGAGTTTTTTTTATAATCAATAGACATAACGTTAAAAAGCTATTTTTATCTTGGAAGTAAAAGGTGTGTTGCTGTCTAACAAAGCAGGAGATGGTAATTAAAGCAACAAATTAAACTCCACTGCATTCTGTGGACTGTGTCTCAATTTCTAGTGCTCATTCTAGTTGACAGAATGTAACTGCTGCAAATTAGAAATAGATTAGAATATCTTAATTTTAAATGTTGTGGCTTGCCTATTTTGTATTGTAATGTATGACAAATACTTGGCCTTATCTGTTGAAAACTGTCACCACCCTCTTCTTTTTTACCCCATCAACATTAACATATTTCAAATAACCACATCAAGCTAAGTTTTGGTGTTAAATGTTTCCTGTTGCTGCTGCATGATAAATTTAATTATCTTCCATTACTTAATACTAAAAAATATAATGAAATATGGGGTGGTGGCATTTGATGTACATCTGTCTCTCAATGATAGGCATGTTCAACTAGAATAATTTTTAATAATAAGAATCTTCTACTTTTGTATAATGTTAGAAAATTACTAAGCATTTTAAAACTTTGAAAAATATGGTATGATTTCTTTATACTATTTTTTTCTTTTTATGCACATTCTTTTACTAGCTGTAAACAATCATTCAAATGAATTTATAAATTTTACAATTTTTTTTTAAGGAAAAAAAAAACATAAATATATGGTGCGGACTAATATTTTAGTTTTAAAAACCCTTTAAAAAATGTAATTAAAACAATAATTTTTATCTTTTTTTAAAAAATAAACACAATTTTTAAGATTAAAAATGTAATTTTTTTCACAAGCATTTTTGATGCAGAATCTTTTGTGCCATTCCTTCATATTTATTCGTCTTCCATTTAATTTTTAGATTACACTTCCATAGAGTCATAGTTAGTATTTATGTACACACTAGGATAGCTTGTATGCATGTGCATTTTAGATATCTCCAATTGAAATTAGTCAAGCCAGATTTGTCAAACCTAACTTATGCATCAAATACATTTGTAAAACTTAACTTGTGCATCTAGCTGAATCTGTCAGACCTAACATGTGCATAGGACTACTTCTAACTTGTTGACATTATTTTTTATCATTATGTTTTAATAGCAGCAAGCACCGCCACCACCCCTGGGTTACCTGTCATGGCAATTATCATGATTATAATCTGCTTCAGAAAAACCATTGATTACAGTGGTAATCATTATTCTGTGGTAACATAATCATAACATGTCATCTCAATAATTACAACAAAAAAAAAAAAAAACCAACAAACTTTATTTGAAATTTCATTTTGCATGACACCAAGGAACTTGCATCAGTTTTCTTAACTCCTTTTTAATGTTGTATACAAACGAAAAAAATTTTCTTGTCTCTTTTCTTCACAGTATTCTTTACAGTTATTTTGTATCACTTTATTTGTCAATATTAAAACTGTAATAATTTTAGTATTTTGCAAATGAACAAATGTATTGAAATACATGTAATGTTACTTTTCATTTGACTTCACCTTTTAATTTTCTTTGTCATAAACTTCCCTCTTTTGCTATTATTGTTACTTAAATAAAAATTTAACAATATAACTGAATACTGATCTCCAAATAAACTTTATAGTCAAATATTTTGCATGAAAATGTTTAGATAAAAAATAATCTATTAAGAATGAAAATCAGGTTTAATTTAAATCAAATCTGCTTTCTTTAGATAAACAACAACAACAACAAAAAAGAAAAAAACAACAAAAATAAAACACAAAAAAGAAAAACAAAAACAAAAAGAACAAAAAAAAAAAAAAGGAAAATCAAGACAAAAGCTACAATCAATTAAAGCCAAAGACCATATTTTTTAATGTTTAATAATAGCATTCACATTTATGCCCTTTTGCTGTTTCAGGCCTATTTGCAGATAATCTTCTTATGGATATTGTTGGAGACAAACAGCTGACAACCCAATTATCCATGCAGAGTGACACAGATGTGTTACAACTTGGCACGGGTCAGACTCAGGCTGACCAAGAGGCTGGCAGCTGTGGTGGCAGTGGAGTGATAGGGGCTGGGGACAAGGAGCTCGCTGGCGAGCACGACACCTTATCTTATAACCCTACTGCCGTCATCATTGCAGGTGGAGACACTTTAGACTCTGACCTGGAGACCAGTAAAGATGAGTCCGGCGTATCAATGAGATCAAGTAATATTTGTGGTATAGTCTGACTTTCCTGGATGTCACTTATTCCTGTTAGCTGCCACAAACATGCCATCATGTATTGTGATGCCTCATTCAAGTTTTTTGTCACTAGCCTAATAATTTAATCATACAATCTGTTGAGATAAAAGAGCAAGAGTCAATGGGGTTAATTAATTATGCTTATATATTTTAGTTTTGATTAAGGGATAAAAATACAAAAATATCTCTGTTAGCATTGTTTGTGCTTCTCTTATGAAATGCAGTATTTGACATGGTTATAGTGAAGAGATTTGTATGAGGCAAATCTTTGATTAGTAAAATTAAAGTAGGACCTATATAATTTAATGAATAATTATCTCAAAATCTTGATGTGGAGAAATAAAATTTAATTATGAATACATCTATTTTTTAGGATTTTGTCAATTTCATCTTAAATTTTACATAGGTAGGTTGTCCCTATGTAGATTAAAGCATTGAAACTTTCTAGATAGAGACATAAAGGAAAAAATTATCACGTGCTCTCTGTTTTCTTTGGTTGAGAACAGAGATGACAAGCATATCTGTGGCAGTGCTATTATTCTAGAGACTTATGTCTGCTTGAATACCTTTGCATGAAGCATAGGACTCATTTCTATAAACCTTTTTTTTTGTGTGTAAAAGACAGATGTTAATTTTTACTTCACACCTCTTTACACATAAGCACTTGTTTTTAAAAACATGAAAGGTAGAGTCAACATTGTTTCATTTAAAAGCTTAAAAATCTCCCACTATAATAGTTTTTCCCTGTGGTTATACTGCTTAGGTCTGATTTTTCATGTATATGCTCTTCATTGATAAGTTGATATTGTAAACAGGAGGATTTTTTTTTAATACCTCAATCTATCTTTAAAAAAATTTAATGATGATTTCTTTTCAACAAAAATTTACTAGCCGAGAACTAATGTACGGTGTTTATATTTGCATGTTTGTTGTTATTATTCTTATCAATTGCATAACAGAATTAGTTCAAATTAATTAGTTATAGTACAAAATTAAGGTCTTTTAATTGTCATTTAGAAAAGATATAATTTTTTATCTAAAAAAACATTACAAATAGTGTTTATAGCTTTGTTAAAGTTTTTAAAGTAATATACATGGCTTGTTTACCTGAATTGGATAAATTGTTTGATTTAGAACTAGTTAATTACTACTGAATTAACATTGATAATACATTTTTCTATACTAAATATTAAATGAAAGCTAACAGCCTGTGTGCATACTTGAAAAATGAAAAACAAACACATATTCCTTTTAAATAATTTAGATAAGTAATTGCTATTTTTAACGAGAGAAAGTTTTATTTGAAATAGAAGTAAAGTAAATTGACTGTTGTTGTCTGATAGAATAAGAAAGGAGATGTCATAGTAGAATTTGGTTATAATATTTTTTCTAAGCTTTGTGTCCAAAAATATTATATATTACTAGATTTTTGAAAAGCTCAGAAATATTTGAAAAAAATGTGTTATTTGGTGATTTATTTTAAAATGTAAATAGATAATACAGTATTTGGATTGGTACATATATATTTCAAGGTAGTTATTTTCAGGTCAAGTTAATTTCATTCCAAAAAGATGAATTAAATTATTATTACAAGATGTATTAAATAATTCAAAATGTGTAATTTTGATTGAAAATGAAAGTATTGAAATAGTTCAATGGAAGTTTTTTTTTTTTTTAAATTCTCTTTTGAATTTTCAGAGATGCTCAACTGTCTACAGAAAAAACTGAAAATAATTGTGGAGAGTAATTTTTTCCAGAGGAGTATTCTTATTGCTATCCTCCTTAACACTTTGAGTATGGGAGTGGAATACCATCTGCAGGTTATTTAACTAATCTAAATTTTGCTGTGGTTATTTGTTAATTAGCAGTAAAACTGAAGATGAATGTCTACATTTTCTCTACAATGAAAATGTTGAACATTTTTTACTCTGATGTAATTATCTTAATTTAAAAATAATTAAGTGTTTTTCAACATTCATAAGTTGCTCGCTTTTATCCGACAGTGGAAATCCTACTGCCTATAATCCACATTGAATCAGCTAAAAATTGAAATGTAGCTTGCAAAATAATATGACATTTTGACTGTCAATTTTTAAAAGATAAAATACACAGCAAGCTGAAATTATTTCCCAGATTCTTCAAACTTTTCATAAATTTATTGTTGAGTAAATAATAACATTTTGAGTAAATTATGAGATGTGGCGGCATAATTTAAACAAAAAAATTAAATCCGTGCAGGTCCAGCACAAAGGTTTGTTTTAAACCTTAAGATGTTTTTTGCCACAGTTATTTCAATACTTTTTAAAAATTCAGACACATGTTTTTTGACATCCTTAATGTCATTATTAAATCAGCAAGTTTTGTATTATTTTTTAAAATTTTCCTTTAGCCTGAACTGCTAACTAAAATACTAGAGACCAGCAATATTGTCTTCTGTGTACTCTTTGGGGCAGAGATGGCCTTCAAGATTTGTGCCTACGGTTTGTTTGGCTACATCAGCAATGGATTCAATGTGTTTGATGGCTTTATTGTATTACTAAGGTGAAAAGATAATAGAGATATAGCATAAATCAAGTTTAGCAGCTTATGTGTAAATATTTTTTTTTTGCTAAGACTTTTGTCTTTCAAGCTATTAACTTGCTATTAAGGCATACTATAATTTTCAGAGGTCAAATCATTTAAAATTTAAAAACACACATCTCAAGCAATAATTATTATTTGAATTATAATTAAAAAAAATTATTATTATGCAACTGTCAACATTAAAAAAAAAGGTCAATGATTTTTTTTTTTTAATTGTGCATACTATATTTAAATATTAAGAAAATTTCAAATCCAGGAATGAAAAAGCTGATAGGATACAAAAATATGTTGATAAATAAGCGTTTGACATTTTAAGTAAACACATAACCCAAAGAGAGGTTAAGGTTATTATGGTTGATAAATGATATTAAGTGTCAATCAAAATTATTTTGAATTTCTAACCTCTTGTGTCATTACAACTTTTTTCAGCATTATTGAACTAGCACAGGGAGGTGATAGTGGTCTGTCTGTGCTTCGTACATTCCGTCTTTTGAGAATACTGAAATTAGTGCGGTTTATGCCAGCCCTAAGAAGACAACTTGTGGTTATGTTGCGTACCATGGACAATGTGGCAACATTTTTTGCACTGTTAGTTTTATTCATGTTTATCTTCAGGTGAGTTCAGTACTGTTTTATTTATAGCCAACATGTTTTGTCTGTTATTAGTTCATATGATTTATTCAGATTTTTGCTTAAAAAAGGCTGTTGAGAGAAATTCTTTTTTTTTAGATTAATGTTTTTTGTTCAAAGGAGAAGTCATTTTGTTACAATTACTGCCCAAGTTTTTAAAACTCTAATATGTTCTTTATAGCATATTTAAAATGTGTATATCTTTTCTCTTAATACTCTCTCTCCCTTCTCCTTCTCAAAAAAACCTTCCAGCATACTTGGGATGAATTTATTTGGCTGTAAATTCTGTAGACAACTAGCTGATGGAAACCGTAAATGTGACCGCAAGAATTTTGATTCGCTGCTGTGGGCTATAATCACTGTCTTTCAGGTATCCCAGGGGCAGATGATGCCCACCTAGGTCCCCAGTTATCTGGCTGTAGCCTGGCGTGTCCGTCATGTAGTCTAGTGGAGCTCATCCCCTCTCCTGTAGTGGATTAACTCTTTTTTTGTGCTATCATACTGAAGACTACTTTTGTCAAAAAAGCTGGTTGCATGTTATCAACATCGTGTGCTGTGATGGTTGTATTCAAATGCTAGGCAAAATATATAAAAGAAAGAAACTTTGTCACTGTTAAGTTCATTTTCAAGGTACAAGAAATACTGTACCATTGTAGACCTAACACTTGTGAGCTACTATCACCATGTTCGCTGGGAGTTTTTATGTTTTATATATAGACAATGTAAAGTATGTTTGAATGTATAACTGTTTAATGCTCCACTTCAGTATTGCTTCTTCAATCTAGATGTCCATTCTTTGTTTTTTTTTAATCACAGGGCTTAAAGTAACTGTAGAGTCCTAAATTTTTATATTTATTTTGTAAAGATGGTTCAATGAATTTTTTTTTGTTTGCACAACATGATAGAAGATATAGAGGATTTGGATTTTATTATGAAAATTGGTAACAGCGTACCATCTTTAGTATTGGATTCCAAACTATTACAAATGAAGTTCTATATTTTCAACCTTGTTTCTATTTTCATACCATCCAAAAGTTCAAGTGCAACCATATTTTTTGGAAATTTAAATTACTTTTTCAAGTTTCAGTACCTGTATTCTTTTTTTTTATAAATTTACATCAGCTGTACCATATTCTTGTTATATATTTATCAAATTTTTCCCCTCCAGTCAACCAAGTTAATTTTAGAAGCCTTTTACTTACTAGTAGCCTACCTAGATCCCTGTTATACAACATACTAATAATGTTTTTGTTATCTACCCCTATGTAATGCTTGTATTAGCCTTCAAAGATCAAAAGTCAAGTCAAGAAGTTGGCAAAAGACCGAATAAGAATATTTTTCTCTTAAGTTCATCAGTTTTCCACTATGTTTGTTCCAATCTCATTCATACACATCAAAGTATTCTATGGCTAGTTAAGAAAATATTTGATACTTATAGCAAACTGAAGATGTCATGGGAGGCTGCTTGCTTACCATGGGCAACAATTTTAGAGGACAACAGTAAAACATCATTCTTGAAAAGCATTTAAAATAGTTTTCTTTAATTTTTTACCTCTCTTTAGTTATTAGTACACAGAATGAGTTATAGGCATAGATGGCACCTACCATTCAAACTGATTTTGCCCACAGATGGTTTAACCTCCCTGTTAATATAAAGGATGCAAGTTTTCAGAAACTAGTTTTAAATGTTTTTAAAACATGTCAGAATACAGTTTATAAGAATTTTAAATTCCCATTAGTACAGTTTTTCCTTACGTCAAACTATATTCATTAAGTCCATTCTATGAGTTACATTGTCCGTAAACATATATTATTATTCATAGCTAAAATAGTATTCTAACATTTATAACCACTTGCAGTGGTAACTAAGAGATTCACCTTGGACAGAATTCTTTACCTCTGGTCTGTCTCAAATTGTGTATTTTGCCATAGTTTCAATTCAAGTTGTTATCCTGTTCATATGGTCTTCACATTTTTCGGAAATGTTCGGGTGGAGATTGTGTCTCTGAAATCCACCATCTGAAAACTTGTCAGTTTTTTCTTTCAATGCATTTTAATGATTTAAAGAACATTTTCATGGCAATTAATACTTAAAACAATTCCACTTAGCCACTTTAAATTTAAACTCACAAATAAACCATAATTCCGAATGTATGCTTATTAATTATTTTTATTTGGCATACATTTTGAGATGAATAAACAGTCTCTTTAGGCAAAAGGCCAAAACAGCCTGGCAGGAAAATTGTAAAAATTATTTAAATTATGTATAGCTTGATAAATAACTAACATTCCTAAGCATGCACCCATTTACCAGTGATAGATATTACAGATGTACAGATAGGATGAAATGAACCAATCCAATGCATCCAAATTTTGTTTGAAAAGATAACAAAGACAAATATTTATGGTTTTAAGATACAAATTTTGTAGATATTTTATGGTGACTCTCCTTTTTGATTAAAAAACTAATAGTTTAACTGTCCAGTCTGTCATTACACTACATCTTTCACATTATGTCTCCCTTTAACCACCTACTATTCATGACCCACTCCGCATGCAGTATACTTGGAATGCGCCTGTTTGGGGGCACATTCTGTGAGACGAAAGAGAAGAAATCTTGCTCCTGCAAGGATCGTCTTAACACTTCGTTATGCTTCTGCGACCGCGCCAATTTTGACAATCTCTTATGGTCTTTGGTCACTGTTTTCCAGGTATTTAGCAATTTATCCAAAATTGTCCTTTTTCTCATTCCTAGCATTTGTTAATAATAATAAAGTGTCTAAATTTTTTTTTTAAATTCAAGAGATTAAATATAATGAATTAAGTGGCAAATAACTTTAAATTGAAATTCTATTCATTCAACAGTTTTATAAAACATTTATAAAGATTTTTTTTTTTCAAAATTCTGTTGGTCACTTTAAAAAAATAAACTAAGACAACAATGATCAAAATATTTGTTTTATGGAATATCTGTTAAATAGATTAATTCATCCAATTCTCTTATTAGAATTGATTTATTTGAAATAAAGGGTGAAACTTTTTGGATAAATATATGTATCTTGCATTCATAAGATAGTCATTTTTCAACTTGCAACCAAAACAACACCATTTTTGCCTCACTCTTTTATCACCCTTTTTTTTGGTTTGGTTTTTTAAATTTTGTGATCACTCCTGAACACCAAAACGCTTGCTAATTATAATGTAACAGAACTGTGCTTCAAAAATGTTGTGGTGAAATTTTTCCCTTTCATAATTTAAATTTACCCTTGGAAAAATCCTGATTCATAACTTTTCCCGCAGAGCTATATCATTTTCCTTTAATCATAAATTGGTTTTTAAAATTGTTTCGGTACTCTGCATTATAATTCAAAAGAAGCTTTGTAAGTATGTTGAAATGAATGTGAAACCACATTGTAGGATGTTGGTACTTTGAAGGCTTTTGCAGTAAATTAGAATCCCAATCATATTATTATATTTTTTCAAGAAACAGATACACTGAGAAAAAAAAATGTTTTTAAAGCATCAGTTTATTGTAATAAGTCCCTTAAAAATTTTGAACACAATGAATTGTTTAAGTTTAATGGTTGAGTATAATTTTTAAAGTAAAATTATTTTCATGCAGTCATTGAAAAATAATAATCGCTTTTATTAAGCTTATGATTTAAAAAATAATGCTAAATTATTCATACAAAATTAAGATGTTTTAAGATTTGGTCTTTTAGTTAGCTTTTTTGCGTGTTTGTGCGTTTTTTCTTAAGATGAAAATGCCTTTTAGAGATCTTTTAAAAAGATAACTAGCAAGTTGGATTGTGTATCCCAATTGTTTCTTGAACAAATAAATATTTTGTAAGTCTAACCTACAAAAAAACTATTTCCTGACTTATAACTTATATATCCTTGAGAATTTGTTGAAAGTGATGCCACTATATCTTCATCTAGTTTTATTCAGTCAGCACTTTCATAGCTGAATTACTTTTCTTCTTGATTAGTTTACTGGAAATCTCTTCATCTTCAAATGGAAAAGCTAGATTTGATAATTTCATTGCTTATACATAGTTCATGTGGTATGGTTTCGCTTTAAAATGCATGTCCTATTTTAATTTTTTTTTATCCATTACAATTTGGTTTTAAATTTAAGTACCCAAAAGAACATGGTATTAGTAGTAGACTCTATATCCCATTTAATTTGATGGTAATTAGTAAACTGCTTGATGTTATTTTAGTAGTATAATTTCAATGTTTTAATTTTTAGTGGTCTTTACAATTTATTTTTATATTACTGGAAAACAAATGAGTTTACAATAACAATATTTTGTTTTGAATAATTGTAGCTAAGTGTTTGAACACTTTAATATGAAAAAAAAGTTTTGGTTTGAAAAATAAATATTAAAAGTAATATTTATCTTAGCCCAAAGTAAATCAGTATTAATAAATATTATTTGGAAGGTAAATACAATTTTCTTCGCTTTGATTATTTTAAGTACAAAGCAGATAGATTTGTACAAACATCAAATTAACTTTTTACTAATGAAAAGAATCTTTATCTTTTAAATTTTGATTTAAAATTTGAATTCCAAATAAATTCCTTACAATGGATAAATTGAAAATGAACCCCATTCACATTATTCTTATGTGATATTTTGGGCCATTTTCAAATAATAATCATTTGGATATTTATATAACTGGACTCACGGAACATCACATAAAAATTGCGAATTATAAGTATAGCCGTGGTTATTTACCTTAATTATAAATGTTTTTTTCAAACATCTCTTGGTTATCTTGAGAAAATTATTTGATTTTTCTCATCTTAAAAGATATCTTTCAATTGATATCATAAAAAATAAATGATAGATAACAGATTTAAAAATTCATGATAATTGAATTAGATAAATAAGGTTAAAAATGATTTGAATGCATGTTTGCTGCATGGAGTAATCTATTGTTTTGGACTGACTCTATCTATTATTTTTTATCCATTATTTTTATATGGACATTAAATTATTTAAGAATATAGTTTAGGCTATTTCATTATTTGCCATAAGCCTGAAATAATTTCTTTCTATAACACATCTTCAATTAAATTTTTATTTATCTAATAAAATTTTTTATTATTATTGTAGTGAATTCTAAAATATTTACCTATAAATAGTTTTAAAATTTAGACAAATACAATTTTTTATTTAAATGAAGCATTGACTTGTATCACTACTTATAATTAATATACATCTTTGTTACCAACCACTTCATCAACAAACAGGTACTGACACAAGAGGATTGGAACACAGTCCTCTACAATGGCATGGATAAAACATCACCATGGGCATCACTTTACTTTGTAGCTCTCATGACCTTTGGCAACTATGTTTTATTTAATCTTTTAGTTGCCATCTTAGTTGAAGGATTCTCTACAGAGGTAAATAACACAATTAACTTAATGAATATGTTTTTAAAAAATATTTTAGTCATAAATGAACTTGATAAGTATATTTAAAAAATAAAAAAAATGCAACTTTATAGTTGATTATAATTTTGCAAAATGCAGGATGAAGAGAAAAAAAAGGAGAAAATGAAAGAGCTTGTAGGAGTTGACAAAGAAGATGAGGAGGATGAAGAAGAGAAAGAAAAGCAACGTTTGGCTGAAAACAACAACATTGATGAATCTCAGAGTGGAAAAAGTTGCCTTAATTCAGGAGATTTAGATGTAAAGAATAACAAAGAAAAAGGTGAATTCAAAATTTTAAAAGTAGTATGCTAAATTCTTTTTTTATATATTTGATTTCTTGACCTCTGATTATTATTATTTTGGACATGCAAAAGTTGTAATTATTGTTTAAATGTCTGATTTTATTGCTTTTTTGAACATGTGAAAAGACAATCTGATCATATTATAGATTTTCTCTATTTTCATTAATAATTTTAGAAAAGAAAATGCTGGCTCTACCTCCAGTCTCTGGTACATCTATAAAAACAGACAGCCCACCTCAGGGCCCACCACAGGGGCCTCCTCAGGGCCCTCCTCCTACAGATGGACCTTTGAATCCCCCTATTATAACTCACACAGCAGCCACACCGATGGCTACTCCTCAGGGTTCACCCAATGAGAATGCAATTAAGGACACAAATAACAAGCTGTCTGTCTCTGTTAAACGGAGTGCCTTGAAATCAACCCTGTCAGTTGATTCTGATAAATCTGTAAGTAAAATGTGAACATTTAGCCACAATTATTCTTGTCATTAGAATAACACCATGATGAACTAACTGCATGAAATTATTTTAATGACATTTTTTCAAATGACTTTGATTGAAAAAGGTTTTTAACATATTTTATTCATACATAATCTAAGAATGTTATAAGTAATTTAACTTACTTAAGAGAAACCCACATAAGAATACTCAATCCTTTTGTCAAATTATTTCATTTCTTTTATCTTTGAAGCCCAACTTTCGGGGCAGCTCACCACGTCCTTCACCTTGCCTACGCCGTACTAACAGTCGAGGTAGTCACCATCAGAGGACTGCAAGCTGGCGAGCAAGAAATCGTCGCCTGCGGGGGGATAAAACAAGTCTCGTGGTAGACAGTATGTCAGATAGTGCTGATGATGTTGATGACGATGTCTTTTCCTCGAGTCACTCACAGTCTCCGACATACTCAGCTGGCATGCCACGAACACCAAGTGTCAACACTCATGGGTATTTTATTTAGAGATTAAAATGTTCACACATTCATTCTTGTAAAATGTTATTGACAGGCTAATATAAAATGTTACATTTAATATTAAAAAATGATAATGTGGGTGGGAAATCCTTCTTTTGTTCTTCATCTACCTTGTTCAGACTACGACTTTTTTATATTTTAATGAAATCACATAATCAAATAAATTAGTATAAATTGCATCAAATTTAACAGATAAGCTTTGATAATTCAAGATTCTATATTTGTTGACGTTTTCATGCATGAGTTGCATTTTATGACCTTATCCTACTCTGAATGAAAATTTCTTTTTGAAACCTAATAAAGTATTCTGCAGGGCTAATTTTAAATTTATATCAATTTTATTTGAGATAATAAATATATTCTTCATAAACTTTTAAAGTAAAGTTTATGTTCCAATTTGTGTGACTTTTTGTATATAAAATTTTATTGCTCTCTAATGTTGATGATTGAAAACATTAGAATATGAATTTTATTAAATATTTTTGTCTGTTATTGGAAAATAGTGGAAGAAATATTTTTAATAGTTAAGTTCAACACTCAAAAAAAATTTTAAATACATTTATTTTAAAAAAGGCAAAGATATCTAACTGTGCCAGAGATTTCACTATTAGTATTGCAGGATTTTTTTACAGAAGTTTTAAAATATTTTTAAAAAATTTTGGTGACATATATTAATGTAGAAATATTAAAATACTTTTTGTTTGCATAAACAGTGCAAAATAAGTTAAAAATTTTTTTTTTGCTAAATAAAATATCAATTTTTCTTTTTTCTTGCTTTTTTAGGTTTAAAAAAAAACAACAAAAACTATTTATTCCCTGCTTCATTTGAGATAATTTATGTTTTGTATGCAGTATGTTTCCTTATAGTTTAATGTAATCATTTAAACGTTCAACTATTTTAAAGCATGTCTCTAACTTTTTATTGCAGCCATGCAGTAACTTATGTATTCAGGTACTAACATCTTGTGTTGTCCACCCCAACTTACTTTAACTTTTAATCACTGTTTTATAAGTATTGTTTAATGTTAGGGGGTGCCGGACTTAGCCTTTGAACCACTCCATGGGAAATGTGCTTCTATGTAATTACAATTTAAGTAATCTAAAGCTTTTTATAATTTTTATTGACCATTAAAAAAATCACTTTAGTTTAAACTTCTACACAGGAATTAACACAAATACTTGTAATTTTACTAAATTGGTTAATTAATTTAAAAAAATAACAGATAACATGAGTTTATACTAAGACATTTTTAGAGGAACTTTTAGCTCAGAGGCTTTTCTAATTGATTTAGAAATATTGAACTTGTTACTGAGTTCACACTCAAATACTAATGTATCGAGGTTTGACAATCTTGCTTAAGTCGTTGTTGTCAAATTAGTTCTTGATATTTTTTTTTTATTTTGGGAAAATTACTTTCCTTTGTTCAAAACTTACTAAAATTCCTAGAGCAAAGCTCAAGTTTTGAGCATACTTCATTTTGGTTATAAATTTCAAAACTTTGCAGTAGAGCGAAAAACCAGAATCTTTAGCTACGGAATACACCAACCTTTCCTGGTAATTTTCTCTCCATTCCTAAGATGTCTTATATATTTGTCTGACGTGAACCTACATCCCCTTATATCAGTAGGGAAATCTGTGTACTGTGCTTTGGTCCAAGTCTTAAAAATATGGGGCAGTGAGTTAAATATGTCCCTGGGCTCTAAGGTACAAGGGCGCATAAATGCTGCTAACAGCGTTATATCTTTGTAAAATTTGAAGAGACAGAAAGAAAGGGTTGAGGGTGAAAATTGTATAATTTTTAAATAATTTTTAATTGGGCACAAAACATCCTAGTTACACCACTTTGAACATAGAAAGAACGATATAACCTCTCATCATGAAACTCACTGCGACACAAGTTAAAATCAATTTTTTATTTTTTTAATCAATAAATATTAATCGTCTATTATTTAAAAGGATGCTCTGATGTTATGTCTTTTTTTCATTTTGTTAACTATGAATTCAAAAAGTTTTCTTAAATGTTTTCAGAGTTGCACTTTGCTGCATGAGTTCTAACTAATTTTGTTAAAGTCAATAATCTAAATAACTAGGAAATGACAATCTTTTACTTTTAGATATAATTTTCTTTTAAATGCATTAATGTATATGATAATTAAAATTATTTTTCACTCAACAGTGATTGCAATGGGCATCCACCGCTCAACAATCAAAGAGCATTAAGTCCACAAAACTCCTTGAAGGGGAGAGCACTTACCCCTAGAAACTCTTTTAAAAGTCATCACACATGGAGTAGGAATAACTCTGTTGGCAGTGGCAGGAGTATTTGTAACTCATTTGAGTTGAGTAGACAGAATTCTTTCACAAGGTAAATTCTTCTTTAGTTGACATAAATTTTTTAACTGCGTAGCCATTAAAATTACTATTGTGCCTTTTTTGGATTTGTTAGCTTATTAGAAATTGAATGATTTTCATTGCCCTTTAAGAAGTCTATGTAAAATCATTTAACAAGCAAACTCCACCAGCTTTTTCCAAATACATTTTATAGTATTACTCACTGTTCCTGCCCTATTAAAATCACTTACAAAAACCAATCTGTTTCATAAATTTATTTTAAAATGATTACATATGATTAATGTTCAATGTAAAATTGTAACTTTTGATTTATCTTATCTGTTACAGACGCTCCTTCTTTACAGACGATCATTAAATGAAATTATGTGTTATCCAATACACAAGATCAAAAAATTACTTTGTTCCTGTGCTATTTTTTCAATTATTATTTTTTTTTTTTTGCAGCCATCGTACTTTAAATTCCTTGGGAAGTGGAAATTCAAAAGATGACAATAAATCAAACAAAAATTATGTGGATTTACCCGATGTTAAAATAGCTCTTGATAAGGAAGAGGGCAGAGAGCAGGAAATTGATGAACCGGATCCAGATGCCATTGACGAAACGGTATTTTATCAGTGATTAATTAACTAGCATAATATTTCAATGAAATTTTGCGAATATGGTTTTCCTTCCTACAGATATGAGTTAAGAATAGATTGGAGTAAGGATAGGTTTAGCCAGTGCTAACTACTTGTCATCACTGTCTTTTCTTAAATGTATTTAAAATTGTTCTTATGCTACTAACCATACTTGCTTTGACAAGTAGAAACAATTTAATTTTTCATGGCAGGAATGGAACTGTTCATGGTGCCCTCAGCCTAAAGGTTGTTTTCTAGAAAGACATGAGTATGCATTCTACCTCTTGTCCAATGAGAACAGGTAAATCATAAGTAACTTTTAATACTCTTCTTATGGCAAAAAATATCCATTCTGATTCAATTTGAAATTAAAAAAAAAAAAATTTTGCATCTAGATTTCCAGGTATGATGTAATAAGAGTTGAGACAAATTTTATTTTCAGGAAACTGTTTCAGAAAAAAATTATTATTTATAATTACACTGCATAGGATATACATATTTTTATAGGATTCGCAAGTTTGCTCTCCATCTCATATCCCGAAAATGGTTTGACAATGCTGTGCTTTTCTTCATTGCACTCAACTGCATCACATTAGCGATGGAACGACCTGACATTCCTCCAGATAGTATGGTAAGTATCAAATACATTTTCTCTGCCTGCTGATTTTCAATATTTATGTGTTTTACTTATAAAATCTTTGTTGTTGTTTTCTTTTAAAATATTTTTTCACAGTTTTCATGTTATATCTTTGTTCAATTTAATTTTATCACTAAGCTCATTAAAATCATTTTTTATTGAATGCTCGAATAAAAATAGAAATTTGCATTAATTTTTAATTCTACTTTTTTTGGTCAATTATTTGAGTCTCCTTGTTTCTGTTTAGTTGGGGAAAAACTTTCTGACCTAATCATTTGATTTTTCAAAATGAAAACATTTCAATGCAGGTTTCACCAGAGGTAAAGAGCCAAAATTGTTATGTTTTCACCCCTTTCAGAGCATGTAAAATAGCCTTTTGTCTCTTTTAAGTAATGTTATTGACAAGTATCCATCTCCTGACAAGATGTACATTTAAACAATTACCTATTCACAGAGAATTTCTTACATAATTTAGATCATTCACTTTTATCATTTTTTTTTGAAAGGTGAATTGAATAATAAAAACTGACAAAAGAGAAAGATACTCTAGGCTCTCAAATTCGAAGTCCAACTGCTTGAACATAATTTAAATACTTTCACAAAATTTGTTGAAGTTAAGAACATTCATAATATCATCCAAATACAGATGATTGCTTGTGTTGATAGTTTATCTAAAGTAAAATTTCTTTACCAACAAAATGAAAAGTCAGCCATTTAATTTTTTTTTAAAAATGTACTTTACCAATCCTTTGAAACTTAAAATTAAATTTAAAAAAAATTATTTGCTACTCACTATATTGATATATCTGCAGACTTTTTAATATGTAGTATGCATTTGAAATTAATCATTGTTTAGATATCAAAGTAAAGCTGGAACATAAAATATTAAATCTCTTAATTAATAATTTTAAAAAGATATACATGTTCATATAACTATGTAATATATAATACAAATAAAATATTATATAATCTCATTATATTCATTTTTAAAATATACATTTTATACAAGGAACTTATATTTCAACTGAGTTGAATACAACTTTTTTCTACAAAAATAGTATTACATGTACTTAGATATTTCTCAAGAATCAAAATTAAATAGGTTTATTCTAAACATATTTTATTTCAGGATTCAAATTTTTAAACATTAAATTTCTGTATTTTTTACCTCTGGATATTAAGCAATGCCCATATTTCATTTCTAGGACGATTAAGTTGCCCTCCAAGTTAATGCAAATTAAAATACAAGGAAATTATTTTACAAATTTTTAACTATGATTCCAGCTTGATGAATAAAGACATGATTTTGTCTAATATCCTTTCCAACATTATAATTTTAGACATAACTAATAACTCCTCTTATAATTCCACTGAATATTTTTAAATTTTTGTTCTTTAAACCTCTCCTTTCTGATGAAAGTTCAAAATTATTTTAACACATTTAAAATTAATTTATGGGTCAATTAGCAATTACATATTTAGGTATTAGAACAGTTATTGATTAAAAATCTACTTTACTACTCCTCTTTTGACTCTTGCCTGCTACCTATGCTTTTATATATTACTTTAAAATATTCTTATATGAAATGATTCCTAAATTTTTTAGATTTTAGCACCAGTCTGGCTGCTTTGTCCAAATTCTAAAGTCAATGAAAATGCATTCCCTATTAGAAGATTTTCTTCTTCTAAAAATCAAAATTTAGTTTCAAAAAGATTCTTTATGCACGTATTTTGTTATTTTTTCATCCTTCACATTTGCGTCCACTGCTGTTTTTTAAAATTCTATTATCATTATCATACCAGCTGGTCTCCAGTCTAGACATTTACTTTTGCATGTTTCACAAAACCTGAAACATACACAGCAACTGTAGAATTTCCCTGAGCACAAAGAGATGAATACACACTGAGAAAGAAGTGCTAGTTTCATATTAACTAAAACTGATTGCTTATTCTGTATTATGGTGTAATAGTGGAGGCATGTTGCTGAAAAATTCAAGCTCATCAGTCTTTCAAGATTTTATTGTGGACATTTTTCCAATCATAATTTAATGAAATGAATTCATATTGTCAGGTAGTTAAGTTCCTTTGCTGATACCTGAAAGCAAGTCTGTACACAAAAAATTCCTAAATATATGCATTAAGATTTTCATGTTCACCTGCTGCACTAAGTTGAGCACTGTAACACTGGTATTGTGAAGATCCATTTATGATTAATATGACTCAAAAGTAGCACTGCTCGCCTAACATTACCCCAATTATATTTGTATCCTTTAATGAAATAGTCAAAAATAGTTAACACAGCTGTGAAAATAGCTTTTCATTGACCACAATTTGAAGTCATTGTAGTAGTAGGGAGTCCAAGTGAAGTATTTGTTTTTGTTTTTATAGGAGACATGATAAATAATTTTTAAAATAAATTTTGTCATTTCTTAAAGCCTCTTCTTTTTAATTTATTATTATTATTATTTGCAATACAAATATAACATTCAATGCATAGTTGAGCTTGATTTTCAAGTATTTGTCCTCATACTTAAAAGTCATGTTCATCCATGGTTGTTTTAAATAATAAATAAATATCTTTCATGACATTGAAGTTTGGGGGTAATCATTTTTAAATTAAAATTTACAACCTAAATAATTTATGATAAAGCAGTATATCTTGATTTTTGACTCATTAATTATTGTTTGCCATTTCAGGAGCGCTACTTTCTGACTTATACCAACTACATTTTTACATTTGTATTTGCACTTGAGATGATGATCAAAGTAAGCAATTCCTAATAAAAACTAATTTTTTAATTTAAAATGTGTTCTCTTTTCTAACATTATTTAAAGATTTTTTAAAATATCTAAGTAATTTAAATATTTTGCGAAGACCTTAAGTTTATAACTTTAAGACCTATCAAGCTTATAGCCATAATTTTTCTTTTTGTATAAAGTAGTTTCATTTTTCATTTGTATAGTTAGGTTTCAGTTATGGAATGTAAAATTATTCTCATATTTTGTATTAATTTCTTTGGTCAGGTTATTGCCAAAGGTTTCTTTGTTGGAAAACATGCCTATCTGAAGAGTGGCTGGAATATAATGGATGGATTTTTGGTGATCATTTCTCTAATTGACATTTTAATTTCAATGTCAGCATCAAGCAGCCCTCGCATTTTTGGCATTCTGAGAGTCTTTAGGCTGTTGAGAACCCTGAGGCCACTTAGGTAAATTCATATTAAAGATATTGAGTGAAATATTACAAAAATAGGAATAGAAATCTGATGAACAGGATGTTCATGGAGTTGCAAAAGAACATACAGTTGAAATGTTATTGTTATTTGTTTAATCCAAACAGGATTAAAATTTAGTGATAAACATTTAATAAAACAAGAGGGCATTAATGATTGCATTATAGTTACAACTTCTGTAAATCCAATATAAGCTGACATTTTTCTTCGCGACACAATATAGTGCACTAGCAAAATGATTTATTCATTAAGTTTTATTGTAATTGGTTTACTAGAAGATCACTCCTTTTGAATGAAGTAATTATTTAAGGTTATAAATAGTTTAAAAGAATAAAAGAATTTAAAATGTTAATATTGTAAGATATGCCCAATCAATACAATTATAGATTATTTCTGATTAAAATGTGATATTATTGTGACAGGGTTATAAGCCGAGCCCCAGGTCTAAAGCTGGTAGTACAAACACTACTTTCATCACTCCGTCCTATTGGAAACATCGTACTCATTTGTTGCACATTTTTCATTATTTTTGGTATACTCGGAGTGCAGGTATTTAATTAAAAAAATGTTTAAAATATTTGAAACTATTTTTAAATGTTAATAAAGGAATTTAGAATATGTATTAATATAATTTTTAATGAATATTAATTTAAAAATAATAAAACTGTATGCTAATTGCACTAGCGTCTTATGCTAACATTTATGTTAACTATTTTTCAGCTTTTTAAAGGCATGTTTTACTATTGTAAAGGTGCAAATGTTTTGCATGTTACAAATCGGAGCGAATGCGAATCACGTCCAGGAAATACTTGGGTTAATCGAAAATACAATTTTGACAATCTCGGCCAAGTAAGTAGGCTTTTGTATCTTATAAATTCTAGATGTTTTAAATCCATTTTATGTTTTTCAAAAGTATATTTGTTCTTTTTTATATCAGTCTATTTTGCAGCAACTTTTTATTATTTTTTTTAACAGCATGGGGTGAAAAATCTATTATTTAAAAAACTCAAAAAATCAGTAGGGTTGCAAACAATTTTATGCTGAATTTTTGTCTAAATTTTGAGAAGCAGTTTTTTCCAGTGATAATAAAGACTTCAAATTTTTTTAAATTTACAGGTAATTTTCCAATTTATTTTTCATTTTAAAAACCTTCAAAATATTTTTATAAATTTCTGGAAACATATCTTTTTATAATCTTTTCTAGATTTTAATAAAATTCATAATTTTTACCATTAAGATAATTGAATTTTAATAAAGTTATATCATTACTCAATTGATTTTTAGAAAGAAAGTAAAATATAAATTTTGCAAGAAGTGTGCAAAACATTCAGCAAATTTCTAACCATTTTTACATTTTCAAATAGTAAAATGATTTTAAATAATACCTTTTAAAGTCATACACAATAAAATAAATATGTGCACTAAACATGTGTATTCATTTTTATTTATTATTAGAAAATAAGCTAAAATAAAAAAATTGATCTTTAATTAAATTTCAGGAGAAGCTACATAAATTGCAATCATTTATAGTTGTTATTTTTCAAAATCACTAAATGATGCATTTTAAAATCTTTACTTTACCCACATTTTGTATCTTCCCACTAAATTTGGAAATTTTTTAATCTTAGAAAGAAAAATTAATAAGTTCTTAGCACTTCTTAACTAAAACCAGTCTTTTAAAGAGTATTTAAAAAACAAAATTAATTCTATTGTCAAATAATACAAATATTGATGTAATCTATGAATAGCATGTAGGGACTTAACAGTTTCTAACCATTTGAACTATTTCAGCGAGTTTATGACTGATTTTGTGTCTGAGTAAACAATTAGGATTGAAATATAAAAAAAAAATTATTTAAAATTGTGTTTAAAAAATATACTTACTCAAAGAAGTAACTCTGAATTTTAGTACAATACACCGTCTTAAATGTAGGACTTAAATATATTTGTCAGTTCTTAGCTTTTAGATTCTGAGATATTTATATTAATCCTGCTACCCCCAATAATATTCCTCAGGCTTTGATGGCACTTTTTGTGCTGGCATCAAAAGATGGCTGGGTGCAAATCATGTATACAGGACTGGATGCTGTAGGAATAGATAAGGAGGTAAAGAATAACTTAATTGTATTTACTCTTGTACCTTATGATCAAGCTTCAGAAATACAAAGACATCTTAAATCATATAATGAATAGCATATTCCTTCTTTGTTTAGATTGTAGAAGGGTAAAGTGAGCTTTTGTAAAAAAAATTACATTTACACAAAATTATACTTAAATTGCATATAAGAAAATATAAGCTGAAATTTTTAGGCAAAGTATGAATCGGTTATCTTTTACACATGTACTTCACACTCAGTGCAATGCTCAAAAGGAATATTAAAAGTATAGAATGGCCTGCTATTCATTCTTGAATCTTTGCTTGATACTGACTACAAAGATAAAGTGGGCTCTGCAAAGTTTTGCAAGGTATACAGACTGAGGAAGAACTCTGAAATAAAAGAATAGGAAGAAGAAAATCATTAGATGCGACATACAGAACCTACTTCACAGAATACTGAAAAAATTACTGAAACTAAATTGGTCAAGACTTCCTGGTTACCTCTTCTTCTATTTCTTGTGTCTACTTAGAAGAAACCAGCAGTGCACATACTTGCCAACAATTTTGCTGACATGTTCATGTTATTTGTGGGCATTCTGCTATAAATGATGAAGATATTGAAATAGAAATTTTTGGTGTTAGTCTCCTGCACAGGTTGTGTTTTGAGATTGAGGGAGCTTTCAAAGCTAGATAAATCTAATTGAAACTTTTAAATTCAGGCAAAAAATAAATGATCTCTTATTTAAAAGTCTTTCCAGCACCTTTGGGATCCATTAAGTTCCTTGTGACAATGTCAGGCAACAGGATGACTTGTGCAATCTGCTAGCATTTGTGGCTTGTATGGATTCTGGAAAGAAATGTTTGCAATATATATACAAACGTGTCATAATGCACAAAGTTAATCTACTGTTTGCCCAAAGGCCGTACTGAAATTTGAAGATGCCCCTGATCTTTACTTTTTGTTCTTCATTGTAAGAAAATACTTTCCTTATTTCATACTTCTTCTTAAGATTCCAAAGATGTGTTTTCAATGAAGTCATTTTCATTGCACACCTTAGGTACTTTGGCTGGAGTGTACCTGTCATTACGTATAATACTTTGCAATTTATTAAAATCCTTGCCAAAATATGTAACAAATTTTTAAAAAGGAACTTATTTCATACTTTGCATAAAAACTTCAAAAATTGAAAAAAATGAACAATTTAACAAAGTTATAATATACATTAATAAGCTTTACTGACCTGATATACATTTTTTTCTTCTTGTAGCCTATAGAAAATTACAGCGAATGGCGTCTTATCTACTTCATATCGTTTTTACTGCTTGTTGCTTTCTTCGTCTTGAATATGTTTGTGGGAGTAGTAGTTGAAAACTTCCATAAATGCCGAGAGTCTCAAGAAATTGAGGAAAGAGCCAAGCGTGCTGCTAAACGACAAGAGAAACTGGATAAGAAAAGAAAGAGTGAGGCTCCTAAAGCATCATCGTCTGGTTGGTATTAGTGCACTGAGTCTGGCATTTTACACCATAAGGCTATCATAAGGCAAACCAAAATGTTGAACCATAAGGCTATCATAAGGCAAACCAAAATGTTGAACCATAAGGCTATCAAAGTTAACATAAATGTTGAACTATAAGGCTATCAAATGCAAAACCAAAATGTTGAACCATTATATTGATATATAATTTGCCTACTTCATTTCATCTTTCCAAATGCTCAACATACCATAAATAACTTAAACTTGCCAAATATAAAAAGCTACACTGTTTAAAAAGAAACTGTATGTAACAAAAATATTAGATCTTTATTGGACACACAGGCCTTTGGTGTAAATAGGTAATTATTTTGATGTGCTTAACCTTAAAAGACTTAATGTTTTTTACAGTTTGAGTGTACTTGTTTGTATTTTCTGAATAACTTCCCATATTGGTTTAAAGAAGAAATAAATCAAGCAACTCATTTTGATTTACAAGCATTTGTATAAAAATGGAAATCATTTATGATAATGACTTTTGAAGGCCTTTAACAAAAATTGATTGTCAAATAGTTCCTCTACTTGTACTTAATTTAAAAATACAAATAATATTTGATCTATTCTTAAAAATTAAGGGAGCAACAAAGATACAAAATTATTTGTTAAAATTTTAAAAGTTGACAATTTATTACACTAAAGTTTCAATAATTCTTTTATCCTATCCATCTAACTATATATATATATATATGAAGAGCTGAAGGGAAGAATTGGCTCTGTCAGTCACACTTTTGTAGTTTTGAGACATTCAAGTTTAAAAGTTCAAAATTATACAGATTTCTTATAAATTAAAAAAAATAGATTTGAATTTTTAATGGGATCAAAGATATAATTTTTAGCGCATTTTCGAGATGTCGAAATCGCTATTGCCCCCGTTTTGTCCGTCTGTCTGTCATCACCATGATCACAGGATCCATAAGTCCTAGACCCATGATGTATATATGTTTTTTGTATGTCCTGACCTGCCATTGGTGCATCAACACTCAGTTACTCGATCCGTTAAAAAACCCCGTTAAAACTACCAAAAAACTTTGCGAATCGAGAGTTAACACTGGCACAGGGAACGGCCGCCATTGCCGGAAGTCGAATAGAGCATTTTTCAAGCATTCAAGAGTGGTGCGAAGGCGTGCAAAAGAATTAGTTGTTTTTTTTAGTTGACGTCATTAGAATATGTGTAAAGGTTTAGAGACTTTAACGTCATCATTTGTGGTGACTTGTAGTTAGATTAAAGAGAAAATAAAAAATTTTAAAATGTAAAGAAATGACTTTTAAATTTAAAAATGTCAGGTATATTCATTACACAAGAAAATTCATAAAAATATGTCTAAAATCTAAACACAATTACTGATAACTACATAATGCTGATATCTAACATAAGTACTGATACATAATACGAAAATGCGCTAACACGTCCTGAGTTCCAAAAGGGACCAGGCTTAACATGATTTTTTCATAAAACCTCTTTCAGAGCATTCTATTTTTGATCCTCTATCAGATACAAGGGATAACTAAAAAATTTAAAAAATGTCACATAGCCGTTTCTTCTCTTGAGGTCTTCAATTATATATCTAAGATTTGTTATAAAAGTTATCAGAGATTTCAAACAGTATTTAACAGCATGCGTTGGTCAAATGTATGGTCATATTATGATTATTTCTTTGTTTATTTAATATGTATTGTAATATTATTGGTTTAATATCTTCCATGAATGAATGTGAGTGGCAATTTTTTTACATGTATTCTCTGCCTTTTTGGGATTCCATATATTTTCATTTATGTTTTTGAAAGCTTTATTTATATTGTTAGTATGAAAAGTATCTTCTTGTAACAAGATTTTTTATGTTCTTTGTCTTTTCTCTCTCTTTATTTAGGCATGGGTTTACTTCTTCTAAGATGTGCATGAATTGTTTCCTTTCACAGATATGCATGAGGCATAGCATGTCAGATTGTCCTCTTGTTATCAGATTGTGGTCCTTCGAATTAAAATTTTTAGCTTTTCTTAAAAATTTATCGGTTGATAAAATTAAACTTACAAATTTAAAAATTTGAACCATCACCTTGGCAAACTTGTTTGTGAAACAAGTTCACCATTGAAATTATTTAATTGTTTCTGATCCGGGGCCGCGGTGGTCGAGTGGCAAGCGCGCTCGACTGTCGTTCCGATGGTCACGAGTTCGAATCCATGGGAAGCCAAGGACTTGTTCCCGGGGCCCAGGGCGTCCCCGAGTCCCACCCAGCTCCAAACGGGTGAAAAGCAGCAGGGTAATGCGTGGAACCCCCAGCCGTGGCATGTGAACGCTGCATCACTTGCCAAAAAACAATTGCTGCCTTGCAGATGGTCTTGGCTGACCAAAGGCTATGGAAGCAAATCCAGAAAATACAGCAGGCTGAAGTCGGAGACCACGGGCCAATTGGCAATTGGCGCAAAACTCGTGGCACGCAAAACACAATATTCAATATTGAGAACGAAGAAGAAGAAGTTTCTGATCCAAAATGCACATTTAGCTGTTTTATGTTATTCTCACACATTTAATATATTCTTCACACACACATTTAATATATTCTTCACACACATTTTACACTAAAGTTTTAAGTTATGGGATGGATCCTGTAAATCTTATTTTAAGATTAATAAACCGATATTTCTACTTAAAATTACCATTCATCAGAAAAGATGGTCGTTTTATGTTTGTAAAGATATTTTCCTACAAATCATTTTAGATCTATAAAATTTTTAACGCACTTTGGGATAGTTTAATGTTGATTCTTTTTCAAATTAAAAAATCACAAATCTTGATACCATTTGCAATAATTTGCATGTTTACAAACTGTCAGGCTTTTATATTATTTTAACCTTGTTCCACGTTGCATGTGTCTAAAGTTGAAAATATCTTGAAGTAACTTTTATTTGAGCTGACTGTTGTAAATTATTTAACTTTCAGTAATTGTTTTCTTTCATCAGTACATGATCGTGTTAGTGTTGTCACTTACAATTCACCAGCCAGACTCAGTACAGTAGTTTCAATCTTGTTTTGTTTTCTGACTGTCGGTGACTGCCCGACTAGTATGGTCTTGAAGAAGTTGAAATTATGTTATTTTAAATATAAATTAATTATCTTAAAATTTTTAGACTAGAAATTCTGCATTGCAAGTCCTCTAGTTAAGAAAAATACTGCAAGAAGCTATTTAATTTGAATGTGAAGATAATATTTTTTATTTGTTATTATTGTCTAAATTTTAATTTGTTTCAGATTTTCCTTTCTCTGTACTGTCCCCAGTTTTGTCTCTACTATCAATGATGCACTAAAATGTACAAATTCATACAAGACATAAGTTTTCAGCTTATTTGCTGCACAACACTTCATTTCTATTGGAACATTCAATTTTTTGCTCTCTATTCACTTTAGGCTGTGTTAGTGAATTTGGTTGAATGATCTGATTTGCTGCAATAATCATTAAATACAAAGCTCTATTTTTTTATACTTTTTAAAAAAATTTATCAAAATAATGAATGATAATATCTTTCTCTTACTTTCTGTATAATTTCTTTTACATGTAATAATTCACATTAAACTACTTAGCACTGTATTTTACACTTTAAAAAAAAATTCTTTACAGTTCCTGAATTACATTTTACTGTTTTAAATAAAGGTATTTTTGTTAAAGTTAAGGCTTATTCAGAGCTGTTTAACTCAAACGGCTGGTCTGGATTATTTTTCAACTTTTTTTGCATTTGGCAGTTAGGGGTGTGAAAAAGTTTGATAAATGTTACCAGTGTTATGTCATTCTTCTCATTTTACACTATCCTCATTAGATCTAGAGACCAATTAGTTAGGTGCACATTGCTGCTCTGGGAAAAATCTTACCTTTTATCTATTTAGTGATTAGTTGCCAACTTCTGAAGCCCAATATCTTTCTTTACACGTGTTTTGAAATTTCTTAGTCATCCTATATTTCAGCTTTATTTTTAAACCTATCCTTGTTGGTTAGTTTGAAGCATCACCATACTTCCAATTATCTATTATCTTCCTCTTAGCGCTATTGAAAATCAAATGCGTTAAATTTTAAAATAATTTTTATTTTATTTTAGTTTTTTCCTTTTCATTGGTTTAATACCTCATGAGGCAGAGATTACAGAATTGATGACATTTTTATTTATATAGTCTATGTCGTAGGTCATGCCAAAAGCCCAGTAAAAGAACGAAATTATTTCTTGTCAACAATAGTAAAAAATTTCAGTATGAGTAATGAGATGTGTTTTCTAAAAAAGTATTTTTTTAAAAAATTGTATGAGTTTTTAAAGCTGAATAAGAGCATCTGAACATTTGGCATTGCTTACCACAGTTGATGACCATGGTTTTTATTGTGTTAGATAATCTTCTTGTGATACTAATCTTTATAAGATATATTCAATTGAATGTTTTAATTCTTCAATTATTGGCACTTTGATTAGAGATGAGAGAACCTCCATACTGGGCCCATTACTCGCACAGCCGCCTGCTCATTCATACAGTGATCAATAGCAAATACTTTGATTTGGCTATAGCTGCTGTGATTGGCCTAAATGTTATAACCATGGCAATGGAGTACTACAAGATGCCTGAGGTAAGAATGATTAAACTCTGTGTTATCATAGTTTCAACAAAGGGACAAAATTCACAAAAGAAACTTCAACCTGGAAATAAATGTACATATATTTTACTAAGCAAGTGGAAACACATTGAAAAAAACTGGTACAAGAACTTATTTATTCAATTCATAAAACTTTCAACAATTCGAAAACTAAAAATCCATAGTTTGGGAGGGGAACAATTTGAAACCTGTTAACTTATTTAAGTCACTTTTTGTGACATAATGTCACTTTCCAAACATATATACTTTTAAAACTTCCAATAAAATCTTAAAGTTTTGTAAGTTCTAATATCTAGTATTAAGTAATAAAAAGTAAAATCTATAGAAATTTTTGGATTTAATAATTGAGTTCAACAAAACTAAGGCATTTTGGTTCATAATTTAAAAGTTTTAAGTCTCATATTATTTCATGATCTGTACAAAGTTTAATGGTAAATGCATGCAATAAACTTTTCAGTCAATACTTAAAATTAGTATTTGAATACAATACAAAAATGTGTTTGTATTTTCAATTAATTATAATGAGGAGTTGTTAAAACAAGTAATTTTTCTCTTAAATCTACTTAAATACTACTTTTTAAAAAATGTGCTGTTTTCTTTTTTTTTTTCAGGAGCTTGAGTTTGCACTGAAGATTTTTAACTTTTTTTTCACTAGTGTTTTTATTCTGGAAGCAGTTATGAAAATTATAGCACTGGGCTTTTACCGTTACATTAGAGACAGGTGAACATGTTTTTTCTAGACCAATAAATATTTATACTTAAACTGCTGTTGTCATATCTTAATATATCATTTTGTTATATATTATATAAAATAAATATAACATATAACATTAATGTAATATATTAATTTTACATTAATGAATTACATTAATTTATTAATTAAATAATATAATATTAAGTGATATTAATTGGAATAACATAAAATAAATTAACCTTAATGTTCAAAGAGTAAGATAACCTAATTGTTCATTTGTTTTAAGTTCAAAAATTTTTTTTCAATAGATTCAATTATATTAATCTCACCTTAAATTAAAAAAAAACATTTTATTCCGCAAAGAATTTTTAAAAAGTATTTGAATAATTTATGTTAAAATTTACTGGTCATAAATTTTGCTACAGTGTAAATTCAGTTTAGAATTTAATATCATTCAGGTGGAATCAGCTGGACATTATGATTGTCATCTTGTCAATAGTTGGTATAGTGCTGGAAGAGATGAGAACTAATGTAATACCTATTAATCCTACCATTATAAGAGTCATGAGAGTACTGAGGATTGCCAGGGGTAATCTTAATAAAAAGATGTTCAGTTTTTCCATACAATATTTTGTAAATATAGCCTAAATCTGGGGTTACATTTAATTAAAGAATCAATATTATGTTTGATAAATTACTGGAATTTCTAAATTTGTTCATTCAATATTTTGACCAATTTTAAAGCTAACTTTAAAATATTTGAAAGAGCACAAACAATGTGTTACAGTAAAGATATTTTATCTAATATCTTTTTTTTTAATAGAAAATTAAAACATGATGCAAATAATTATTATAAAAAGAACATACTCATAATCATTTAATTCAAAGATTTTATGATAATGAACTGAAGTTACAAATAAAATAAGATATTTCAGATATGACCAATGAAATAAAATCATTAATCAATCTTTTATATAGTGCTGAAACTGCTTAAAATGGCCAAAGGAATCAGAGCTTTGTTAGACACTGTGATACAGGCATTGCCACAAGTGGGGAATCTTGGACTTCTCTTCTTCCTGCTTTTCTTTATATTTGCCGCCCTGGGTGTGGAACTCTTTGGCAGATTAGGTTTGTTTTTTTAATGACATATTTTGAAATGAAAGTAATTTTAAAAAATGTTAAAATTATCCTTGTCTGTAAAGAAATGAATTCAATTGTCAAATACATTTGCAAAATGATTTCTCTTTAATTCTTATATAAGATAATTAAAATAAGTTAAGCCTGACAAAATAAAACAAGTGCATTGTTTTGATCATTCCTTTACAATAGTTCAATTACTTTCCTGATAAGAAAGCTGTGTACTTATCTTATCTTATCTTATCTTATATGTTACAGACGCTCCTTCTGTACAGAAGATTATTGCGTCCTACGTATTTCTATGGTTTGTGTTTAGTCCTGTATTCTTACTAGAGTTTTAAAAGATGATAAAGTGGTGGCTTTCCTGGTTTCTTCAGGCAACC
The DNA here is from genome assembly GCA_002072015.1 of Radix auricularia. Taxonomy (NCBI): domain Eukaryota; kingdom Metazoa; phylum Mollusca; class Gastropoda; family Lymnaeidae; genus Radix; species Radix auricularia. Next base: position 243,253 of record MUZC01004684.1, on the reverse strand, counting down.
CATTCCACGCCCGAATACCGGACGGAAAGAAAGAAAACTTGTATGTGTTTGTTCTTGCATATGGAATAAGAAAGGTGTTTTTGTCTTTATGTCTATTTGAGGGTTGTATTAGGTTTTCTTTGTGTTGTATTTCTAAATTAGAATTAATTGCCTTATGTATAATTACTAATTTACTCTTGGTTCTTCTATCCTCTAGTGTTTCAAGGTTTAATGATTTAACTAATGGTGTTACTCTTGTCAGTTTTGAATATTCTCCAGTAAACATGTTGGCTCTCCAGGAAACTGAATAAAATGGTCGGAATGAAGAGAGTTAAATGCTTGATGCTGGATATTTAATTTACTGTGGTGCTGGCTTCTGTCTGAGTTCCTGATCCAGAATATTTTTTAGCACTCATATTCTAATAGGGCTTTGAAAAGTTTCCACCCTATCTCTTTAAAAGAACTTTTAGTTTTCCACCTTTTTCAGATTGTATCGAGCATGTATGTGAGGGACTTGGATTGCATGCTCATTTTCAAAACTTTGGGATGGCTTTTCTGACTCTCTTTAGAGTTGCCACAGGAGATAACTGGAATGGTATCATGAAGGTACAGTATGTTTTAAAATGGTTGAAATTTTACTTGGAGTCATTTGAAAATTTTTTTTGGCTGAGTACAAGAAAAAAGACTAATGGAGCTAGAAAAATTGTTGAAGTTTAACTCATGGGAGTTCATGACATAGTCATCAGATTTTGTTTCTATGGGTGTTAATTGTTTACAGCGGTGTTTAGGATCTGGATAAATAAATTTGTGTACTCATCCCTAGGATACACTGCGTGAGGATTGTGACAAAAGTGACAACTGCTTAAAGAACTGCTGTGTCAGCGCCTTCATTGCTCCGGTTTACTTTGTGGTCTTTGTCCTGATGGCACAGTTTGTGCTCGTAAATGTTGTAGTGGCTGTGCTCATGAAACATTTGGAGGTAAAATTTTACTGTTGTCTTACGTATCAGTTTTCTGTTACCTAAACTCAAAAAAATTCACTACTATAAATATAGCCTTGACACATTTTTGATAAAGTATTTTGTGCATCACTGTTTTTATAAAGTGTTGAACAAAATACTGTTGTCATTTGAGACATAAAAAAAAAAATGCTAGCTGAACTATTTATTTTTAAAATTTACAATTATTCCAAAAGACATTTATAATAAATGTCACATTTGGGTAACACCCTGCGCACTCTTCTCAGTGCTTTTGTCATTTTAAAAGCACAATTGTCAATTCTAGTTTGCAGATTTAGTAGCAATTTTTTTTCTTTAAGTAGGTAAACATATTATTAGAAGTGAAGATACAGTTTTAGTTTTTGTAGAACTTTATTTACCCCAAATTTAATATTTTTAGTTTAGTAGTTGGGATAGGAATTTTTAACTTCACTCAATTTTTGTATATACTTTATTAACTAAGTCGTCAATTAGTTGTATAGCTGTATGTTGAGAACAAGAGAGATGCAACTGTCAGAAGTTTGAAAGAGAGACATTAAGTTGTATTTAACAAATTAGTACAAATCACCTGTTAGGACTTTTTTGGAACAGAGTGTGATATTATAGTTATGGCTTGAGAAAATTGTCTTTTTAAACTAATTATGTGGATATTTAAAAAGGAAAGATTTGTTTTCATGAAAGCTGTAAATTTAAAAAATCATGTAAAAAAAAAGTTATACAGTTTTTTCTAAAAGCTAAGGTTTTCAATAGTGAAAATTTTATAAGCTGGACCCAATTGATAAAGAGATACAATTTTTTCTTTTGCCATATTTCAGTTTATCTCAACCTTTTCAATGATTTCTATCATAAATAAGACACTTTCTAAGTCCAAATCTTTAAATAGAATAAACTGATTGCAACTGTGGCAAGATATAAGCACAGGTTGAGATCTACTGACATCTTTATAATATCCCACTGTGTGTCTGACTCAATCATTGCACATAGACCATTATGTCATCCATCATAAAAGTATGCTGATCTGCATGTCTCTGCATGAGTTTTGTGCATTGTTTGCGTGCCACCACAGGAAACTTACAAATACAAAGAATTGGATGATGAGCTAGAGGATGAGTTGAGAGCAGAGATGTGTGCTCTGGCCTTGGCGGGTAAGGCAGGACCAGATGGCATAGAGATCAAGGTGATTAAGTCTTCAGATAATTGATTTCATTTTGTTCAAAACTTTACTTTAAGTTTTATTCATTTTTCAGTTATAAAATCTTCAGTTCTTTTTAAAAATTAGCATTTAATTATGAATGTGTTTAACAATCTGAAATATTCGTTATTAATATTTACAGAATTTTTTTTTCCTTTTTGCTACTTTTTTAATCCAAATTTGTTATTTTATTTATTTAGAATTAACAATATTATTTTTTGTTGAAATTAAGTCTGTGTTTTATTAATACAAGCAAAACTGATTGTTTGATAAGCACATAGCTAAACTTTAAAGGAAGAAACTATTATGCCATCAAGAAGTTCTGCCTTTAGCTAACTGTTCCAAAGTAGAAAGGAATGCATAATGTACTTGCCCCTTAACAGTTATCATTTTAAAACTCATTTTATTGTTTATCCCTCCACCAATATAGCATGTTAATTACCAATGTTATGACTAGAGATGCATTATTAATATAACAATGATAGAATATATAACTCAAGATATCTGTATTGTCCTAAAATCTTAGTAGATTATAAAGCCCCACAAAATATCTAACAAATAACATTGGAACACTTATAAAGCTATCCATCTTGGAATAGTTTATTTTAATCATGATATTTTAGCATTTCCAAAAAGTAGCACTAACAAAAAGCTCAATACTCACTAGCGTTGCATGTATTCACAGAGTAAAACAACGTATCAAACCCGCAGCCTGTTTAACCTTTGGTAGCTCATTAAGTTGCTCTTAACAAAAATAAATGTTTTAAGGCCTGATAGTCAGTAATTTATAGTTTAATAATTTTAAAAAACAAAACAAAACTTTAACATAAAAGAGAATAAGATATAGGGTTACACACAAAATTTGTTTAATAGCCTGCTGTTTTGAAGTACATGTTGATTTTATTAATAAAATAAATTTTTTTACATGTTGAGATTAGATCAGTGGTTCCAATATTGATTTTTTTGGGTTATTAAAGTGACATTTAAAAAAAATCTTTTTAAAACCCTTTTTTTATTATCTGAGATTAAATTGACATCCAACCAACTTAGAAAATATAAAGGGTTAGAAGAAATTGAATTTCCAAGATTTTTCATCAAGTTAAGAAAAAGTTAGTTGAAAAATAAATATTAATAGCTCTTTTCTAGTACTAATAATACTTTTTCGGTTAGAAAAAGAAAATTTCAATTTGAACAACTTTACACATAATAACTAATGCATTTCTTAATATAGAAAAATAATTAATCTTTCCCTGCTTGATCCTATAATTAAAAACTGGCTACTTGATTTGTACCATTTAGTGATGTCAACTTTCCAATAACTTACTCATTAATATCCCCTGTGATACTTTCATTTATGTATCTTATTCATAAACTTCTGTAGAAATTTTTGATTTCTTTTTATCTATGCATTAGTCATCTTTTTTTTCTCACACTTAACATGTAGCATTTCCTTATTACACTCTATAGTTTTTAGTAATGCAATCTACTATATATTGAATTCATTATTTTTAAAAAAAAATTATCATTGCTAACCTTCTAGTTGCAATATGTCACTTTTTAATAAACATTCATAATTTGCACAAAAATCAACTGGCAGTGAAGTAAATTCATTTGTAAATAAATTGTTGATAATTATGATACTGACTAGCTTCAGGTTCTAAATTTTGTAAAAACTCTTTGTTTCTATGAAATGTTTTTTATCAACTTACTTATAAAACAAGTAGATCTAGTATGTTGCTTTATTTTCTAGACCAATGTGACATTTGTAACATTTTTTGAACATCAGATCTAATTATTAATTGGAGGAGGGTTAACTATTTATTTAAATGTCTAACTTTTCTTTTTTTTTTTAATTCAATAAATTTAAAATAATAAACTCAACAAAGTATGCATGAGAACTCAACATTTTATTAATCTAAATATGTCTTTAAAAAATTAGTAACTTTCCTCTGCCAAGCCAACAATGTTATCTCAGTGTCTAATTTATAAAAGTTTTCTGTCTTAAAAAAAGATGTGTAACTTAAAGAATGATTTAATTTGTTAAATAAATGGATTTTTTAATTTGAAAAAAAAAATATAGTGCTTTAAAATAATAATTTTTTTAATGCCATTGTATATAAAGTATAATTTAGATATATCAATAATTAAGTGAAAGTTAGACCATTCAAATACCTTGAAATACCAAATAACTTATTGTTTTTACTGGTTTTAGTTGATGATAAACTTACAATTCCACTTCCACATACTTTATTTAATTGGTAGTGCAACTATGTAGCCACTGATCTAAACCACATCTGAAAAGAATTCTCTTTTCCAAAATTTAAGATTAAATTATTCATTGCCTGGACTGCAGAGTCAGATAACGAAATCTCAAACCAGCTGCTTATTTTTAAATTAAATTTTATCAAATCCTCTGTTTTTTTATAAAAGTAATTTTTTTTAATTTTGGGAATTTTCATTAACTACTCCATGAAGAAATAAGTGTGTGTGTTTGGGGGGGGGGATTGAAAATTATGGACAAGGGGAGGAGAGAGACAAAAGAAGTTGTTTTTTTATATGTATATACTTTATGATATTTGTGAATCCTCAATAGGCCGTCACACAATGTTGTGAAATTTGTGCTTATTTGAAATGATTGATATAAAAAAGTTATACAATTTTAATGGTTAGTTTAAATAAGAAAAAAAAATGCATATTAAGCCTACAAAAGTTTTGCCTGCTACTTGAACTCAGATATACAATGAGACCAATGGGAGTGATTATAGAAAGACTGATCAAGATGATCCTAATATTTTTAAGCTGATTAAATAGACTAATTAAGTTTTATAACCTCAGGGATGTTACACTTATAATATGGGATTTAAAATTAACCGGTTTCTAAGCGCAATAGCAGAGGATCCTTTGGCCTATTAACTTATGAAAAATATGACAAATTAAAAATGCTTTTCATTTATTGATCATAATTTAGGTATTAGCCGTATTTTAAAATTAATTCCTTACTACGAAATTGACTCTGGTCAAATATTCAAGTTACTAGAAATGTAAGATATTTTAATTAAAACATTGATTGTTTCTTTCCAATTTCTATATTTTATTCAATAAAATAGATCTCTATAAATTTCTTGCGTGTTTGGGTGTAAAAAATGTTAGCAAAATAAATTTAGTGTGCTCCTTGGAAGTTTGAAAGTTGTTGACATGGGGAAGGCAAGGGGAGTCAAAACTCTTACGAAAATAACCTTTGACATAATTCATGGCAGGCTTCCAAGGGTCTTTTTTTTAGTACTACCAATACATTTGTATTTAGATACATTTTTAACGATATAGTTTTTTTTTTTTTTTTTTTTTTACTTTTTATATATTTTATTCTTTTAAAATTTCTATCCTCTAAAAATAAAGTAAGAATGACTTTTGCAAAAAGTGGGGTAGGGATTTTTCACTTGCAAGTCATAACCCTAGTGATTCTAAGAATTCATTGTAGCAATACCAAACAGTTTGATATAATCATTTAAATCAGGAATCAGGAAACTATTTGTCTGAAAGAGCCATAAACACCACTTATTTTGAAAAGTAATTATGTGAGAGCCATACATTATATTTAAAACTAAAAATTCAAGTAAACGTGTGAATCTTGTGTAATTTCAAAACTGAAAGTACAATAATTATGTCTCTGAATTCTTTTTTATAGCATTGTTATGCTGTTTTTATATACAATTAATATTTAGATCAAAGGAGTCTGAATAAACTTTTTTTAAAAAATCAATTATTTGTCTGAGAGATGCAGCCATCAAAAGAGCCACATATGGATCTCACGCTTTGGTTTCCTGACTGCTGATTTAAACTTAAGTTAGAATGCGCAATTTTTAAAAATTATAATAGAGATGCTTATTTTGAAGGTCCTGACTCTGCAGTAAGGGAATATAGCAAAATATGCAGGTTATCAACATTTTCATGTAACTTAAAAGTCAAACTCCTGTTTAATTAATCCAAAAAGTGTTCCAGTATATAAGCTCAGAAATGCCAACAATTTGTCTAACAAAAGCAACCTTGGGTTTGCTTTGAGAGGTAACTATCCCCAAAACAAAATTTAGGAAATTTTGAAAAGAGGCGCTGTCCTTGACATGTAGGGAAATAAATTGATCCTGAAACATCACAATACTAAAGAAATCATATGACCAAATAATATAATATGAACTATAGTTCAACCAAAGTTTCAAACTATGCAAATTTATTAAAATTCAAATGAATAGAAGAGTTTTGTATGGCTTACCTTTTTGAAAGAATTTCAATACCGAAAATTTCAATATCTAAAATTTCAAATGGTTTAGACACTTATAAACAATGATAAAATTAAAAGATTTCATGTCGTGACCTAGATCCTATTGTTGACTTAGACTCAACACAGATGTAAGGGCAACATACAGCAGTAAATGTTTTTGGTTATCTTTCTGACAATGAGATATCCTAAATGCCTACTCTTTATCTTCAGGTTGTTTTTAATGTTATACTTGCTCATTTTTGTGTATTGGTATTAATTATTATCGAGAAATTATTTAATTTAAATTTCAATTCTTGTAATGGTGCTAGGAATCACATCGGATGATGGATGATGACTCAATACTAATAAGAGATGCTCTTATTACTATTACTAAAGCAAATGATGATCTTGAAGTGAGTGCTTTTCATTTTATTGCTGCTATTTAAAAAAAACAACTCCTCATCAATTAAACTTATGTCATTTTAATTCAGGGAAGGTTGTAATTAAAACTAATTTACAGTATAAACATATTGTGGTTCATACATTTAATTCTTGTCATCAGCCAATCAAGCTGTTATTAATTGCAGATGATTTTTAAAAAATCATTTTCGTGCATTTTTTTTCCTGAACTATTCTTTTTTTTGACAGGCTTGTTAAATCTTGTCTTTTTTTTTTTCATCATAAAGAAAATTTTCAAATCTGATCTTATTATATAAATGATGAATAGAGTGAAGATATTGACAAATTCAATACCAATCTTTCAGAGCAAGGAAAGTGGTGTTGAAGATGACAATCCAGGCGGACTTCAAGTCAGCACCTTGCCTAGCTTTACGTTCTCAGTCAGACCACCTAGTGAGGAGCAATCCAGATCAGAAGATGCTACAGGTCCATTATTTTTACTACAAAGATTTTTTTTACTCATTTTACTCAACTTTTACTAGTGAAATCAAGGATTTACCAAATAAGGATATGTATAAAATGTTCAACCTTTAAAAAGAATTAATTTATTTTATAGGAATGTTTGATAAATCTAAATAATAAGGAGATAAATGAAGAATATATTTTGAAATGGCAAATAAGAATAGGAATTAGTATTTGATTAAAATAATTGATTATGTGAATATTTTTGTAAATATCTAATGAGCATTCAGTTTAATTTGATAAATCATATTGATAAATGAAATGTGAACAGTGACATAAGTCATTATTTATAATGTGTATGTGGAAACCCTATCTTTGATTTATTTGTTTGGTACAGGGACATCTCCTGTCAATGCATCATTGACAATAGAGAACATGGGCTCCACTTGGTCCTCAATGGATAGTAATCGCCTTGCCATAACACCGAGCATGACAGGCAGTTCTCCCAGTTCAGAACGCAGTGTGCGCATTTCCTCTCCTCCCATCAGGAGAGCTCACAGCCCTTATCTTCTTAACCTGCAGGGTTCCAGTGGGTCAAGTGGATCCATTCACCGTAGACCGCTTGTTAAACAGTACAGCATGGATGTGGGGTCTGATCCTCAGTTGAATAATATCAATACCAGCATGCCTGATGTTTGGGATAAGTTTAAAGGTGCGCACAAAACCATTTGCAATACGGACAATGGTATCTCCAGGTCCCAACCATCATTAAAGGATTTGAAAAGTGGATCTTTGGAGGGGAAGACAGAGTGCTCAATGGACTCCAAAGATGGCACACTTCCTGGTGAACGTCTACCAGCCAGGGACAGGATTAAGCACAAACTTCTAAGAAGCAGAAGTAGCGGTGCCAAGTATAGTAGATTTAGAGACAAGTACAAGCAGAGCAATCTCAATAAAGCAGTGCATCTCAACAACTCAGAGACTAATGTGTCCAAGGAGAGGATTAAGAGGTCCAATCAAACTGGTAGCAATGAGACTGGATCAGACATTGATGAGTCCCTGTGTAGTGATTGGGGTAGTGAGGAAGCCGCCTGTGACTTGGAAGTCAAAATGATAACAGGTGGGACGGAAGATGAAGAGGACGACATACACCCAACACTGTCGCCTTATATTTCTGAAGACAGAGACAGTGGACATTTAGCAGCGTGTAGAACAGTCGTGGACTCAGCAGGATCTAGCGACTTGTCAACTCCAAGGGGAGAGAGTACACCAAGGGCAATGAAGCCATCCTACCCCAAATGTAAAAGTCCCATGCCGCCTGCCCTTCAGAGCACAAGAAATGCTCCTGGTATAGATAATAGCAGCTTTGAACTGGGGGAAGATGTCCGTCTGCCTCCATGTTGCAAGGCAAGGGAAACAGCAGCCGTCAGGAGGAGCAACTCGTTCAGTTCCTCTAAACTCATGCCCAAAGCATTCAGCCCACCTAGAACAATATCTCCTCGGTCTGACAGATCTTTGAGCCCTTATACTTTCAGGGAGCACACAACCTCAGTTTCTCCCCTGGCACTTCCCCCTTCTCCTCTAGCATTAGAAGACAGTGCCTTCAAGCTAAGATGCACTGACGGGGGGATGAGAGAGATGGCAGTCAGTCCCCTGCCATTCCCACACTCTCACATGCTCACAGTTCCATCACCTCATTCTCTTTATTCCAACCCACACATGCGTTCACCATCTCCCACCCCGCCAAAACATGTTCACCTTGTCCCCCCATCCTTGGACTGTCCCTTTAGCAGCAGACGACAAGCAAAAGGTTCTCCGGCTCCAATACGCAGGCAACAAACACTCTCACGCTCCTCAGCAGTTGATCAAGATACGTCTCCTCCTGCAGTAAGTTCTCCACTGCGCCACCGCATTCCTCACACACTTTCCATGGACAGCGCCTTTCTGATACCACCTGGGATATCACAGTCCTACTCCATCAATGAGCCTTACATGGAGCTCCATGCAGGGTGCAGGGCAAGCTCTCCACTGCCATCCCCTAGAAACTCACAGCAGACCCTGCCAGGGATGTTTACAAGATCGGCATCACCCCAACCCCACCTCATTCAATCTCCTCCTCACAGATACCAACAGCCTCCTGGGTTCAGCCGTCAGGACCAGAGCCCATCATCTGACACTATTCCCTCAATCTCTGCTACAGTCTCCATCGTCCCGACTTCACCTGAGACTGCCTCAACTTGCCTCTCGATACCTGTTCCAGCACCAAATGCCAAAGATGTCAGTGCTTTAACTGGAGAAGAGCTTGTGCCACTTGCTTGTTCTAGCCCAATTCAAGCCAGTGATGGAATGGAACCGCTTTCCCTAACAGATGATATCACAGATCAGCACAGCAAAACTCAAGCTCAGCCTCCTGCAGATCCAGAAGACAAGTTATGAGGTTTCTTATATATTTAGTTGACATTATTGTTTATTTGTCTCATTTTGGGCTTCAATCTTGACTTATGCAGATTTAATCAATCGTATTTACTGTTGTTAAAGATGTTTTTATTTTACCTTATTTTTATATATATATTTTTTTTTTCAATTTTTGGGAGTGAAAAAAATATTTCTATGTACATAAGTGAAATGTTAAAATGGAATATTAATAGTCATTAATTGAAACAGGTATATAGTAACTAATGATGCTAATAATTTGTAAGAATAATAAAATTTTAGTTTTTCTTTTGGCATGGAGCTTGAACAATTCACTTAATGTCTACTGATGTCTCAATTCAAACTTTACTCTATTAAATATTGGATTTTAATTAAAAGCCAGAGAAGTAGCCACAGTAATGATATTATCTCTCAATAAAATTCTGTGAAGTAGTTCAATTCAGCAGCTCATTTTGAGGCAAGTTATTTGGAAAAAGTTTTGTGCAACATCAGCATGCAAAACGTTAGAGTTTAAACAACAGAATATTCATTGTCATTTTGTGTCCTGCCATGATCACATTTTGATTAAAAATTTGTCAGATACATTTTTGTATTAATGGACTTATTATTGCTGCATGCATTCTTTTTTTTAATCAATGAAAATTGTTTCATTCCTTTTTTAAAATTCCTTGAAAAAATAATATTTGAAATGTAATTTTTATGATGCATTCACTGGCTGTTAAAATAATAAAAGAGTTCATATCATGTCATTTTTTAAATCCCTTTAACAATGAATTTGTATTGTTATATTTGAAAGACTTATTTTTTCAGATTTTCTCAATTTATTGTACTCATAAGAATTAATTTGATGACTGTATATTTATGTTCCCCATCTTACTGGTTTAGAAGTTAGTCATGATAATTAAGCATGAAATTATCCAAAAAAAAAATGAAACTGTTAATATTTATAAGGCACAGATGGGATGTCTGCAGTTGAAATTGTAATGAAAATATTGTTTTTACACTATGTATAGCTGTTAGGACTAAAACCTCATGGTGTCTTAAAACTTAAAAGTTGAGGCTATTGGTTGTGGCCTGCATAATAAAAAACCTTCAGCTGAACATTTATATGAAAAACCGAGTCATACCAGATTGCTGTAAGATGGCAATTTGTCTCTCAATATTATTTACCCAATGGAATTTAAATATGTGCATTATTATTAAGTTCAACAGAAACTATGGTCAATTTTAAATGACTCTGAAAATTAAAATCACACATTAAGTGTCCAATACATTTGTACAAATAAAATACATTAAATTACTTTAGAGATTTATTTCAAACATTATGCGTTAACTCAATTTATTTAAAAAAGCTGTTACATGTATCATGCATTTGTTTTGAATTATAGTTTTATTTATGAAAATCAGCTACCTTATAATTAGAATCATTTCATTCATTAACTGAAAATATATAAGATCTTTAATAAAGTTGAGGATAATTTAGGATTACACTCCAGGACTTTGTTGAATACTATTTTCAATTTTCTTTCTATTCCCAAAGTTTAGAATTATAAAACACAACATTATGCCCCACCAAGAAAATAGTTTGTTGACTTATAAAATTTATATCTTGGTCAATGCAGTAAAACTATATTATCTCTCATTTATTCATGTGCAATATAATTTAAATGATAACTTATATTGAATGTGCAATATGGTGGTTGATTACTGTCATTCTGAGTGCAGTTTTCTTGTATACAATGGGTATTGAGCTAATAAACAAACTGTTATTTTAAATTTGGGACATTGGTTGTTATTTTTAATTCTTTTTAAATCGTCTTCACTTAGCCCTATCACAGAAAATTTTAAGCTATTATTTATTTTATAAATTTTCATCATTATGGAGTTATTGAATCATTTAAACTTACATAATTTGGCAGACCTTTATAGCTACTAGTATAGTTTAAACCAGGAGTCTCCGAACTGTGGCCCGTGGGCCAGATGCGGCCCGTGAGGCCCTCTCATCTGGCCCCTGGAGATATTATAATTTCCAAAAAAGATACTATTTTTACCTGTAGTTTACCACAAAATTTAGTAGTAGGGGGGGGGTAGTAGTTGGCCCCCAAATTGCTGTTTGACAGTTATTGTGGCCCTCCGGCAGAAAAGTTTGGAGACCCCTGGTTTAGTCTATGGGGCTTTACAGAACATAAAAAAACAATTTCTTTTTAAAAAATTGCAATTCATTAATGTTTTATAAAAAAAACAATAAATATATTTTGGTAAATTTTGAAAATCATTGTCATAAGCTGGATGTAATTGTTTGAAACATTGATATTCTAATAATATTTGTACATAGTGTACATTGATGATAAGGCATTGTATTCTAATGAATCATGTAAGATGATTTTAATGGCACTTCAGCCGATGTGGCTTTGATTTTTTTTATTGTTGATGTTATAACCTCACCCCCACCCCCTCTTACAACAGAACTTCACACCTTTCAAATTTATTCCTTGTTCTTGGATTGGTCATTTCATTTTGTGATGGATACCAATCAATATTATTTAATCTTATAGTTAGACTTTTCACAACGTCACTCAATATCAGTTCCTTTGTGCTCATTAACACATATTTTGAGTGGAAATGTTGTAATGATTCGCCCTTTTCATAAGATAAAATGTTTTCATTTCCAGAGACATGATTGAGATCATAATTTCTTTAATGAAAGTTTGGCTCGGTGATGAAATGAACATGAAACAAGACAATATTTTAAAAGATTGTGTCCTAAAAGAACCAACATAAAATAACTAAGAAAACAAACTGTGTGTGTTTCCCTATTCACAACCCTTTGCTGTTGTATTTGTGTACATTTTCTAGCCAGTGCCAACCTAACTGCCTTGACAACAACAACAAAACTCGCTTATGCACTCTAACCTTTCATATGTTTCATCTCTTTTTTATTTCTAAATTATTTTTAATGACATGCTTTATGACTCTTGCTGTGAAAAAAAAAAATTCCTTCCTTTAACCTATGAATGATGTGTTGCATGTGATGTATGGAAATCTTCAATTTAGTTACAGTTACTAATTTTTTCCTTACCTTCAACTACATGACTGTGTTAAAGAAGACAGAAACTGATATTGTCTTTGCTATGTACGATTTTAGAAAATATTTAGAGAACAAGTATTTTTTTTTACAAAGTGCAAATTATACCCAAAGACCTCTGCACATCCTAGCCATTGTTGCAAATGGCCTACAGGTAAACAGACCTAATCTAAAAATAGAAATGATTTGTCCCAGTTTTGACAGAAAAGTTTCACAAAGGCTTTAGCATAAAGAGTATTCTGACCAATGATATGATGAGCCCTGATAACCCTAAGTGAAAATCTGCAGTAATTGTGAAGAAGAAGTGATTGATTTTGAATTACCATTACATAGATTTCTAGGTAACTTCACAGTTTACAGCAGCTAACAAGGCAATGATCTGAAGCTGCTAATAGGTACATCAAAAAGCTGATCTTCAAGATCTCACAATGGTGCAATTAATTTTTTTAAAAATTACACTTTTCTCAAAACATTTACGGTCATGTTAAATTTATAAAAGGATGAAAGCTATCCACAGAATACAAGGAAATTTGAAAGAGCAGTAAATGTCTTTTAATCATTTAGCATCCAATTAACAACCAAAGATACTTAAATTACTTGATAGAACAAACCAGATTATCAGAGCTGCAAAAAGACCAAGATTACTTGATTCATCAAACCAGATTATCAGAGCTGACAAATAGACCTAGATTACTTGATACATCAAACCAGATTATCAGAGCTGCAAAAAGACCAAGATTACTTGATACATCAAACCAGATTATCAGAGCTGACAAATAGACCTAGATTACTTGATTTGATACATCAAACCAGATTATCAGAGCTGACAAATAGACCTAGATTACTTGATACATCAAACCAGATTATCAGAGCTGACAAATAGTCCTAGATTACTTGATACATCAAACCAGATTATCAGAACAGACAAATAGACCTAGATTACTTTATACAACAAACCAGATTATCAGAACAGACAAATAGACCTAGATTACTTGATACAACAAACCAGATTATCAGAACTGACAAAGGAAGACTAGTAAAATATATGGGCTATGGGCTCAACATGAAGTGGTTTTACACCCACAAGCCAAGTCCTAATGTAATGAATATATATTACTTCTCGGCCTTAGAATAGGTCTTAGTCTCTCAACCTGCGAGGCCGGTCAAAAAATCTCAGTGTCTATATACACAGCTAAAAGTAAGATAAAACAAAATTCCACTCTGAGGAGCCCACCTCTTTCATTGTCCATCACTTAAATGCCTACACCACTACAACCTACACAAAACACCACACTACATAAACACCTTACAAACACCACACTATTGAAACACCTTACAAACACTACACTACAGAAACACCTTATAAACACCACACTAGAGAAACACCCTACAAACTCCACACTACAGAAACAGCTTATAGACACCACACTATTGAAACACCTTACTAACACCAGCAGTCAAGTGTGTCTAAGATCTTCATCCTGGCAACAGGTCAAAGGAAACTAGATGTGCAGGATGAAGATCTTCTAAATATTGAAGAAAAAAAACATTCAGTTAAATCATTTTTTAAAAAAAAAGTTTTAAGATTTGATTATTATGATGAAGAATGTGAATGTTACTTTTGTGATTTTTCAGTTAAGAATATTAATAAAACCAAAAAAAAAAAAAATCATTGTCAAAATTGAAGAATGCTGTCAGCAATGATGACATCTAGTGATACAGTTTCTAATAGATGTAGAAACTACAAGTAACTTCTGTTAAAAAAATCTCTTTGCCATAAATTTTATAAATTTCATTGAATAATTCTTTATGTCAAACCTCCACATTGATGATGTCATGTAAACTTTCCCCTGTTGTTAGCCGATGATCTAACAAAATAATCTCACTATTTGATGACGCACAATGTGATTTGATCTATTTTTAGAAATGCCAAGGAGAAGATGTTGTGATTTTATAATATGTTTACTTCAAAATAAATACATCAACTCAAAAGTTATTTTTAAGATTTAAAATTAAAAAAATAAAAGAACCTTATATTTTTATTGATACTATAAAATCTATAATATTACAACAATTAATAAAATAAATTTTTCATTAAATTACTGAGATAGAACATTTTATAAGTAGATTCTACATCCCAATACACCTCAATTCGTAAAATATTAAATATAAAGGATGAAATAATCATTGTCTGTGTAATTGTTGTTTTTTTTTGTTGTGTAGACTACACAATTTTTCTATCCTATTTTTTTTTTTAAACAGTCAAAATCAAACAATTTGATAACTTTTTCAAAACATTCTTGCCTTCCCTTGAAATGAAAATTAATTTTTCATATTACTTGCTGTCAACAACATTTATATTTTAAAACTACAATCTATAACTTTAGGTTGCCCACCATCTTACATTCTAACTGTCAGAAAGACACTCTATAATTTAACTTACTTGTTCTTTTCATATTTTTTTAACAAATTGTATTATCAGTTTTGGAATTATTGTTAAATCCAATAACTGCATTGACATGTTTCAATGGAAAGCATCCAAATAATTTAAAACTCATTTAAATCATAACACATAATATTTACTCATCTGATTGGTTTAAAAATCTCAACTCTACCCAAAGTGGTTGTTAACAAGAGATGCCTCTTTGGAGATTTTGACAAAAAAATTGTTAGCTTGAGAGGGGTGGGGGTTTGAGGGTTGAGTTGGAAGTGGGTAGTTGGGTGGGTGGGTGTTGAGGGTTGAGTTGGAAGTGGGGTGTGGGGTGGGTCGGGGTTCTCTTGACATATGTATGACTAGAATCGAAACATATTGAAATTGATCTTCATCTCTTAATCATTCAGACGTTTTTTAACTGGCATAATCACACATAAAAATATGAAGTTAAATTGTACCATAATATCATGGGTCAATCTAATTCAGTACAATCTAAACCTCTATTAAATTTCATGGTTTAATTGTAAACCCTCTCCTTTGTCATTCCCAATGACTGCAATTCTTGCCTATTATTGTAACAAATTATATTTTGTATTTCATTTTTATTGGAAGTGAATTTTAGCATCAGAGATATATCTTTCAGATTAAAAAAATTATATGCTTTCATCAGTTCAATACCAGTTTGTTTTAGGCCAAATGGTTTTTATAAGTTTAACATTTTAAAACATGAAAATAACTTTTGATCAATTTAAGTTATAGCTTGTTTAGTGTTATTTGTTCTGTGGTAACATAAGAGATGAAAAAGAGCTATCTAGAAAAACTCTAAAGGTGCATTTAGACTCACAAGTGTTGCAGCGTACATATAATCAAGCTATAGTTCAATCAAATAATTTCATTGAAACAGAGCTGAAGATGAAACAAATTATTTTCAAGAACCATCTTTTTATTACACCTGATGTGGCTTTAGAGGGCATGTGTGCTCTACATCACTGACGTGGGTCTAGAGCCCTAGTGTAAATGAGAATTCTGGTTAAGGTGATATTGAATGATCAAACGTCCTTCCCTTTTATATCAGATCTTATTGCCTTTCCTGTAGGAGTGCTCTTCCCCTACCTGTGATAACATCACTGCATTCTTTTTGACTAAGAACATCTACAGTTGTTAATGAAACAGAATTAACTCAAACATTTCAAAATATTTTAGAAATATGAAACATTTTCACGGCTGTTAGAGAAATTTTTAAATATCACAATAAGTCATAGCAAATACCTAACTACTGAACGAACGTTGCATAATACCATTTCACAAATTTTTGGCTGTCTTTCATTATGTTATGCTTTAATTTAATCTACACATTGCTGTGGTATTTAAATCATCTTTTACTTACTCACACATGCATTTTTCACCATTCTGCTTGCATCTGAAAATCTTCTCATTACATGCTAATGTTAATTGTAATAAACTTTCAACGTACATAGAATGTGAAATGAATTGGTCAAAATTTATGTTAAAAAGGTTGTGAAAGACCAACAACAAAAAAATAATAACCTTAATATGTGTTGTTTTTTTTAAACTGTCATTTGTTTCTCAGAATAAAATTACTGCTTGCTCTAACTCCTAACAGCAGAGGCGTCACTAGGGTTTGTGTCACCCGGAGCGGTATCTAATGATGTCACCCCCTCACGACTTAACCCATAGAACTCCTCCGAGTTTTCCAGTGCCAAATAACGGGAACATACAGAGTTTTACATTATGGTGTCACCAGCCTGATGGTGTCACCCGGGGCGGCCCTTCCCCACCACATCTCCCTAGTGACGCATCTGCCTAACAGTAAGACATCTGTTTAAGATATAAACTTTTCCTGTCTTGGGTTGCGAATGTTTCTCAATTTTGATACATTACACATAACCGAATTGTTCTTGACTTCACTTGTGGATTTATTAATAGTAACATTAGTCTTCTCACAGTCTTCACAGTCGTTTGTCTGCACGAAGCTGATCAGGGAGTCATTTTTATATTTATGGAAACGAATTATTGAATAAATGCTAATAACATAACTGTGTAACCAAGATTTCCTCGTCTCTGTTTTATTTCAATTTGGTTTGCATGGACTTCATTAAACTTCCCAACTTTGTTTGACTATCTGTTTTACTTTCCCTTCGCATTGGCTTGAAGTTTTGTAACTCTTGTGGTAAAGATAGACGTTATCCCCTCCCCACCCCCAAAAAATAAAAAAATAAAAATAAAAATAATAATTAAAAATTTAAAAAACTATAAAAAATAACAAATGATAAATAATAAAAATAAATGTAAAGTCAACATTGAACCACGTACACTCACTTCCCTCTTGAATCATCCTGAATCAATTTATACTCAGTGTCAGCTCACCTGGTCATGTAACTGCCAAGCATTTTGTGAGCTACAATAACCGATTTTTTTAAAACTTTGGGGGATGGGGGGTGTCTATAAATGACGTCACGTGATTTTGACCGATTTTACCCCCCCCCCCGTCACGCGTCGTCACAAAAACTTAGACCCCCTTCAAATATGACTTCACAAAGATTTGCGCCCCCCCCCCATAAAGCTGTATTTTCTATTTTAAAAAGACCATTTTCAAAAACACCATTTCGTCATTTTAGTATATTTAGTCTAAGGCTGCACTCTAATATCGTAACACGCGTGAAGCCATTTAAAACGTCATAAAATAAATTTTAAGAAGTCAAATATTTGAGTGGGACTTTTATTTAAAGTTGCAAGTTTTGATGTGACGTCACATACCTCTAACACCCCATCCCCCTCGTCACACATCGTCATAAATGTGTGGACCCCTCTCACCAAAAGGTGCGTGACGTCATTAACGGATCCCCCCTAGGAACACATGTGGACGTTATTTGATGAAAAATAATCCCTTGGAAAATTTCATAACAAGTATCCATGAAGATAGTTGGCACGTTTTTACATGTCAGTAATCTTCTGAATAGAAACCAATAAAAATTCTTCTGTATAGAAACCAACAAGTATACTTTTATATAAAAACATATCAGAAATCTTCTGTATTGAAACATATTAATAATCTTTTGTTTAAAAGGAGCGTCTATAATACAGACGCTTCTTCTATAAATAATATAATTGCGTCCTGCGCTTATCCATGGGGCTTGTGAGATGAGTGAGCAAAATAATTTTCAACATGTAAAAATAATTATTTAAACGTTAAAATAGTTATTTAAAAAATTACCAGAATCTATGTGAAAAGTATGAAAATAATTGAGTTCCTTATCGATAGTTGGTCGTTTTAGATTACAGAAATCTTTTATGACATTTAAGTTTTAGGATACACTATGAACGGTAACTCTTCATACACATTTAGGTGATAAAACAAAAATTGTTAATACAAAATCAAACAAAATCGATGTTTTAATTTCTCTAATAATATTTTTTAAAAATTAACATCTCTAAATGAACAAAAATTGCATATGTTCCTAGAATGCATTTTTTGTATGGGTCTTGAGCATTTCTAGACCAGATTTGTTAAAAAAAAACAAAAACACGCACACAATCCAATGGGCGTATTTATAGCAAGTCTTTAGATCAGTGGACATGACTCAGTTGTTTCAATAAATGTGTTATGTTTTATTTCAATTATTATTTCCCAGGTAAAAAGGAAATATTTTCCGATGTTTTCCTTTGAGGACGGACGGATGGAACGTAACTTAAAACGATGTGTAAATTATTCAAGCATTAAAGCATTGCTTAATTTTGTCGCGATTACGATTTCATATTTTGCATCCCATTTACACTAACAATACTTAAGGGACAATGTGTGACTGATTTTTATATCAATTGCAGCTTTGCCTCAGAGAGTTTGGCTAATATGTCATTGCACATGTCTCGTAGGTCGGACAACATCCAATTTATATTACAATAGGTTAAATAGCCTACTGTGTGTACACATTCTATGGTACACAGCATACTGTTTGTACACGTGCTATGGTACACAGCCTACTGTTTGTACATATTCTATGGTACACAACCTACTGAGTGTACACATTCTAAACATAAAAGTAGGTTTACTGCCGTTTGTTTGAGTCATGTAAAAGATTACATAGCGCGTACAAACTTGGTTTAAAGGTTTACAGTTTGATACCCAAACTAACTCATACAGTCCACTGTGTGTACAAATACTAACGTACACATTCTATTGTGTGTACAAATACTAACGTACACATTCTATTGTGTGTACAAATACTAACGTACACATTCTACTGTGTGTACAAATACTAACGTACACATTCTACTGTGTGTACAAATACTAACGTACACATTCTACTGTGTACAAATAGTAACGTACACATTCTACTGTGTACAAATACTAACGTACACATTCTACTGTGTACAAATACTAACGTACACATTCTACTGTGTACAAATACTAACGTACACATTCTACTGTGTGTACAAATACTAACGTACACAGTCCCCTGTGTGTACAAATACTAACGTACACATTCTACTTGTGTACAAATACTAACGTACACATTCTACTTGTGTACAAATACTAACGTACACATTCTACTTGTGTACAAATACTAACGTACATATTCTACTGTGTGTACAAATACTAACGTACATAATCTACTGTGTGTACAAATACTAACGTACACATTCTACTGTGTGTACAAATACTAACGTACATATTCTACTGTGTGTACAAATACTAACGTACACATTCTACTTGTGTACAAATACTAACGTACACATTCTACTTGTGTACAAATACTAACGTACACAGTCCACAGTGTGGTAGGAAGAATGGGTTACACCAGGTGCTGATCAAGATTGCATGGGGCCCCTGGCATTCATTCCCCCTGAGGCCCGGTCCAACCATATTTATTATGCAATTTAATAAGTTTTGGGCCCTTAAATCATCCGGGGCCCCTGGCTTTAGCCCAGTCAGCACTCCCCTAATCCGCCATAGGGTTACACTACCTATTTCATGCGACATATGCTAGGCAATACAGCTTCTCTGTTATAAAACTCACATCCTTATTTATTATAAGGCCAGTTGTAAGCTACACATACAAGTTTATACAGTTTTCTGTATTATCTCAATAAAAGAAACATAGTAACACAAAACAATTATCTCAAAACGCAAACCAATAGCTTTGCAGCAAAAGCTGATAACATTTAAATTACAAAATAACGTTCATTTATAACAAATAAAACCGCTCAAATCTCAATAGTGTCCGTCAAAGAACAAAATTCCAGAAAGTGAAAAAATGAAGTTAATTCAAAGCAATAAAACACAAAGATAAAAAGGCTTTAAAATTATTCTATTGGAACACAGAGGAAAATAATTAACAGACCAGACAAAACCACAGTGAAAACATAAAATGTTCCTTACAAATTAAGACTAAAGGTGTCAAATATTTTTTAAACAATTAATCCCTCAAGTATTATTCTCATTCTTATCAGCCAACTGACGATGATGAATTTGCCGCCCCTAACAAAGTGCTGCCCGGAGCACTTGCCTTCTTGCCCCCCCCCCTCACCACGCCATTGTCTCCCTTGAACACTGCACACTACATCTCAATTTTAACCTCCTTCCTAGAGAACTATTCAAACCTTACGTGCGAAGCACATAAATATCATTCGTACTTACATAGGTAAATAACTTTCAAAGATAAAAAAAAATAATACTCCTATCAACAGTATTTTAGCACATTTAGATTATACATATAAACTTGAGTAACAGAGGATATATGGACTAAAAATAAAGTTTTAAAGTCATTATTTAAACTAAACTACAAATTGTATAAAGAATTGAAAATTAAATGTAAGATTTAAAAAAATATTGCTTGGAAATTAAAAAAAAAATATTTAAAAGTTTTATTATTCATTTAAGATTAACTTTTTAATAGGATTAGGGACCGTCCATAAATGACGTCACGCACCTAGGGGGGGGGG
>MUZC01004684.1:170151-216969 GCA_002072015.1 Radix auricularia | reverse complement strand
TACAATATAGACCTACACTAAATAAATACTTAAATGACAAAAAAGTGATTTGAAACATGCTTATTTTCAAATAGAAAATTCAGTTTTATTTTTTTAGGGGGGAGGGGGTCAAAGTTTTGTGACGTACTTTTGGAGGGGGGGGGTCTACGATTTTGTGACGACGCGTGACGTAGGGGGGGGGGTAAAAAATCGGCCAAAATCGCGTGACGTCATTTATGGACGGCCCCTTATATTATTTTTTAAAATTAACTCTACTATAAATATGCTCATAAGTCAATAGGTTTTGTATATCTCTAGATTCTACACTTTCACCACTTCCAATGACATTCCAATTTGTTTTTTAAAATGAATAAATCACAGCGTCTAGGTTGCTCTTTGACTCTTTTGAAAAATCGTTTTCTATGGGAAAATCCATACCTATATTTGTATGTGTATGTGAAGCGGAGAAGTTTATTCTGATATCGTGTTTATGACGTCAGAATTACCAAGATAAATCAGGGGGGGGGGCATTTAGTTCAAAGTAAGACATTACAATTATTAACTATTCATATAAACTTTCTGGCTCCAAATTGTTTATTTTTGAAGGACCTTAACAAACAAACAAACGTCTTACAATGCACCTTTACGTCCAACTTGGCATGAAATTCTAGATTAGTTTGGGTGGTTAGCATGTTTTTGTGCTTCATTGAGGAAGTGAATGGGCACAAGACTAATGTCTACGTACAAAGGCCTGTCTACCTTCCTGTTGACAGTGTATAAATACAGTGGGTAATGCAAGCCACTTGCCCGCCATTGGTTCCTTACACTTCTTTCTTACTACAACTGGAATCGGAATTGTGGCAAACCACGGTAGCTACTTCCACATGCTTCGTGTAACTGTTACCAAAACATTTATGGATTTTTTTTTATTCCTTTCAAAATTCAGATGACTTTGTTATAGCCGTGCTATTGGGTCCGTGAACACCAAGAACAATATTGAGGAAAATTCAAATAATAGTTCAAACTACAGGTAAGAAAATTGTTTGATCTTTGTATATTTTCTTACATACATTTACAGAAACGTTTAGTACAAATAAATATATTATTAACACCAATAGCGTGATTATCTATACACCATTTTGTTTTGGCCTTTACTAAGAATAGATCAGATCACATAAAATATAAATGTTAGGGAAGAAACAATTTTATCAATGAACAAATCTGAAGTTAATCTCCACCTTGTCTGTCAGCAAGACAAACGTTGTATCTTATCATAGTTTAAGTTCAGTGAGGCCAGAAACACACAAGTAAGAAACGAATGTCCAATACGACTTTACAATAAACTCACATGGGCAAAACATTTTCTCTTTTCTATTAACGATATTTTGGATGTGAAAGCTTAGTCAACAATCCAAAAAGGAGAGTTTAAAATAAGTATCTTAATGTTTACTCCGCTCTTTATTATAAAAAAGAAGAAGTTGAAATAAGTATCTTAATGTTTATTCAGCTCTTTACCATTAAAAAGAAGAGTTTAAAAAAAGAATCTTAATGTTTACTCAAATCACACTAGCAATGAAGCTGGTGGGCCAGAATGACCTGACTGAGCGTTACGACAGTGTTGTTGACATTTTCTTTGAGTGTTTAGTTTACTTTAAGTTTTAGCTTATGAGTATGAGGAAAGCATTTACAGCAGGAATAAAAGCTTGTAGTGCAATATAGTTCACAATAGTGTGTTACTTGATATTGCCGTTGGCTACTGTGTGAAATGAGGTGCATGGATGGTTGCTAGGTTGCACTGCAAAGCGGTCATGGCGGCTAAAATTATGCGGGGTTTCGAAAGGGCAAATGAGTGCCTGTTATTAAAATTTGGATGGGTACTAGGACATATTTTTCAACAATATTGACAACCCTACTCTTAACCCTATGACATCGTAGTTTTCTGTAGTATGTTATTATTACCTGAACTGAGCGTACTGAATTTATCTAAGATTGCCTTTAAATTTGTCAATTTTCTGTCAATTCTAATCCATATTTTGTACGCTTGGAATATGACCGTAAGGGTAACTATGCTATACGTGTTAATCTCCTCCTGTACTTATATTGCTTTTTTAAAATTAAAATATTGTTGCAGTACAGTAAAAAATAAGGTGTTTACACTATCATTACTAGGCCTGTCAACGGGTACCCGGAACCCTAGTACCCGTTGCCGACCAAACTACCCGGTTAGAAAATGGCGCTTGGGTACCAGTGAAAATGTTGCTCCAATATCTTTACCACCAGTGTTTGAACTGTGTTTCTTCTGTTTTCAAATTTCGGCTCGCAAATAATTCATCGAATTAAAACATTTTTTTTTTTTTTTTGGTTTCAAATATATACTGTGAAATACGTTTTAACATGAAAACGCTTAAAAAGACATAAGTGTTGAACGGAAATAAAACACGGTCCCGCCAAACTACAAAATATTTTGATACACTTTTTTTCCCCATGAACATGAAACAAAATTTTTTTATTTCTTTTAATTGTTCCAGTAAGGAAAATAGAACACAACGCCGATAACTACCATTAACTAATAAGGGCGAGGAATGATCTTGCCTTTGGCTTTAAAACACGCCGCATATCTTTGTTACCGATTGAGCGAGCCAGTTTTTTTTTTATCTAATCCCCCCTTCCAACTCACACTTTCTCCACTTCTATCCCCACCATACTTTTAAAAAAAAAATTCAATTGTTGAATGATTTTCACTATAATAACAAAAGTAAATGGTGGGGGTGAGTCTGTCCACTCAGTATGACAAAAAATAGGAAACAAGAGTGATAACTAGGAATGGCTAGAAATGATCTCGGCTTTGACTTTGAAATACGCCGCTCATCTTTGCTACCGATTGAGACGCGCCAATTTCTTTTATTAACCCGCCCCCCACTAGCGTATGTCTCCAATCCTATCACCACCATACTTTAAAAGAAATAAACACTTGCCATTTTCTGTTGTTGTTGTTTGTTTGTTTTTGGTGTTGTGAAAAAATCATATTTCAATCATTGAACAATCTTTACTGTATTACAAAAATAAATGCTGGGGGATGGGTCAACTAAGAAGGGGCAAGTCCTGAAAAGTTTAGTTAATTAAAACAGTTGTCAGCTACAGCTATGAACTAAAAATAACCCGCCATGTCAACATACTATTAACGCTCCCCCGCCCCCTAAAAAAATGACCTTAGCACCGCTCTGCTCATTGTTTTTACCCCACTGTACTACAGCAGTATTTCAATGTCATCATTTCCCCATCGTTGACTCTTTACATCAAAATATGCCTTTCCATAATAAACATTGCAGTAAAAGGCTAATGGTAGTAATAGTGGGCATAAATACGAAAATTTTGAGACATTTCGAATGGGTAACCCGGGTAGCCGTTCAAACTTTGGACGGGTACACGGGCAGCGTTTTTCAACAATATTGACAGCCCTAATCATTACTACATTAGTGAAGTATATAACTGCACTCAATATTAATACATTATCTTATCTTATCTGTAGCAGACGCTCCTTCTATACAGAAGATTATTGCGTCCTACTTTTATCTATGGCTTGTGTTTATTCCTGCATTCTTGTTAGAGTTTTAAATGATGATAAAGTGTAGGCTTCCTGGTTTCTTTAGGCAACCCATTCCACGCCCGAATTCCGGACGGGATGAACGAAAAGTTCTGTGTTTGTTATTGCATACGGAATAAGAAAGGTGTTTTTATCCTTACGTCTATCCGAGGGTTGTATTAAGTTATCTTTGTGTTGTATTTCTAAATTAAAATTAATTGCTTTATGTATAATTACTACTATTAGTTCTTTTATCCTCTAGTGTTTCAAAGTTTAATGATTTAACTAATGGTGTTGCACTTGTCAGTTTTTGAATATTCTCCAGTAATGAATCTGGCAGCTCTTTTTTTTTTCTAGTTTATCAATGATTTATTTGGTTCGATAGATCCCATACAGAAGATGCATATTTTAGAATAGGTCTCACCAGAGTGAGGTAGACTTTTAGTTTTATATCTTTATTATATTTGAAAAAGTTTCTTTTTTTATAAGATCTAAGTTTTGTTTGATTTTTTAATAACTTCTTGACATGGGGATTCCAAGATAGTTTCTCATTTATTATGACTCCAAAGTATTTTGCATCTTTAGTTTGGGTTAGTTCTTTTCCATGAATGAAATATTTTGAATTTCTTTGTTTCTTTTTATTCTTTTTTGTTGTTGTTACCATTAGTAGTTGACACTTTTCTGGGTGGAATGACACACTCCAATTAGTTTCCCATTTTATTAATTCATCCAAGTCTTTTTGTAAAATTTTGCCATCTTGTTCTGACTTAAGTGTTGTATAGATTATACAATCATCAGCAAATAATCTAACTTTTATTCCTGTTAAAAAGAGTAAGCGACATAGCACGGTTCCTTGTGGAACACCTGAGTTAACCTTTATTGGAGCAGATTTAGATCCATTAATTATTACAGTTTGCTCCATTACCCAATTACTGTTTTAATGAGTAAGAGTGTCTTTAGAAAGTTTATGGAAGCAATAATACCGTATAGATC
Organism: Radix auricularia; assembly: GCA_002072015.1. Classification (NCBI taxonomy): domain Eukaryota; kingdom Metazoa; phylum Mollusca; class Gastropoda; family Lymnaeidae; genus Radix; species Radix auricularia. The sequence continues at coordinate 212,414 of MUZC01004684.1, read as the reverse complement.
TATAATCTCATAAATAGGCGTTTTAAAAATGCATCCAATGTCAGCTGTTTTCCGTCATTTGCGGGGTGGGTGTGGGTGGGGACGTGGGCGTAAAAGCGTAACCCCTGCGAAAATGAAAGGTATTAAATAATTATTTTTTCATTTTAGAATATCATCTGACGAACGCATGAGTATATAAATGTTTAATAATCTTATAGAGAAACCATTCAAAATTTATTTGAGATTAGATTGATTAACAACTTATTAAACATATAAATAAAGTTCAAGATCACTGAACATATAAATATTTGCTTTAAAATGTATTTCCATTTGTTTACCTCTAGAAAAGACCAGACGGTATGGCGACACCCATTGCCACAGATGACACAGGTATGAGTTCAATGAGTATGACTTCAATGAGTATGATTTTAATTCAACGTCATTAATAGAAATGTCTGGAAATTTAAGATCAAAACTATAGATGGTATTTATCGGTGGTAACTAGAGATGGGGGCAAGAGATGGTATTTATAGGTGGTAACTAGCTATGGGGGCGGGAGATGGTATTTATGGGTGGTAACTAAAGATAAAATTCAATGGAAAAGACGTAAACAAGGTAAGGGTTAGCCTGACAGGACGTAACAAAACAGCGAAAGTTTCGGCAAAGAGCCTTTATCAACGAACATACAAGACACAAACAAAACGAAAATAAAAATAAAAATTAAAAAATGAAAAATGAAGGAACTTAGCTGCGGAGAAATCCAAAGTATCTAAAAAGAAGTGAAACAGAGAGATGACAGAGCGATTTTATATAGGAAAGCAGAGAGTGGGCGGGGCAACCGCCTAGGTGGACAAAGAAAAGACCATATTCATCCCATGTGGTGCAATGGTACCTTGACTTTCTATTAATCTGTTTTCAGTCTGGACTCTCGTGGGTGTGTTTGTGCACGAGACAATAGCAGTGACTGCCAGGTCCTTGACACCCATATGGTCGCGTCCATTGAAGTGACGGGAGACGGGACACTGTTTATCTTGTGTAATCGCCCTAATATGTTCAGACATTCGGCACGACAAAGATCGTCCCGTCTCTCCTATGTATTTCAAAGGACAGCGCTTACACACAATGGTGTAGACAACGTTGCGGCTAGCGCAGGTGAAACCATCCTTAATCATAAATCATCCCTGCACCACATGGGATGAATATGGTCTTTTCTTTGTCCACCTAGGCGGTTGCCCCGCCCACTCTCTGCTTTCCTATATAAAATCGCTCTGTCATCTCTCTGTTTCACTTCTTTTTGGATACTTTGGATTTCTCCGCAGCTAAGTTCCTTCATTTTTCATTTTTTAATTTTAATTTTTATTTTCGTTTTGTTTGTGTCTTGTATGTTCGTTGATAAAGGCTCTTTGCCGAAACGTTCGCTGTTTTGTTACGTCCTGTCAGGCTAACCCTTACCTTGTTTACGTCTTTTCCATTGAATTTTGTATAAGCCTGACTGCAGTCCTACCCCTCATTTTGTTAACTAAAGATAATGGCGAGAGATGGTATTTATAGGTTGTTACTAAAAATGGGGGCGAATTATGGTATTAATAGAAATGTCTGGAAATTTAAGATCATAACTATAGATGGTATTTATAGGTGGTAACTAAAGATGGGGGCGAGAGTTGGTATTTATAGGTTGTAACTAAAGATGGGGGCGAGAGATGGTATTTATAGTTGGTATCTAATGATGGGAACGAGAGATGGTGTTCATAGGTGGTAACTAAACTTAGGAGCGAGAGATGGTATTTATAGGTGGTAACTAAACTTAGGAGCGAGAGATGGTATTTATAGGTGGTAACTTAAGATGGAAGCGAGATATGGTATTTATGGGTGGTAACTAAAGATGGGGGCGAGAGATGGTAACAACAGAATGATATTTATAGATGGAAATTAGAGCAGGCACCTAAAGATGGGAGCGAGAGATGGTATTTATAGGTGGTAACTAAAGATGGGAGCGAGAGATGGTATTTATAGGTGGTAACTAAAGATGGGAGCGAGAGATGGTAACAACAGAATGATATTTATAGATGGAAATTAGAGCAGGCACCTAAAGATGGGAGCGAGAGATGGTATTTATAGGTGGTAACTAAAGATGAGAGCGAGAGATGGCAACAACAGAATGATATGTTTAAAAGATACAAAGTCCGAAAAAGTTTAGTGTAGGTGGCAATGAAAAATCTGAAAATTATAAAACAGTCAATTATTTTAAAGTGTATTTGTTTACTTGGCCACGTACGACAAACGAACGTCAGCACGGATGACAGCAACTGTCTGATGAGTTGGGCTAATTCAAGCTTAACTATTACTTATGTCACAAATTGATATCTTTATAAGTCTGCACATCAAACGCGCCCTTGTCTTTCGGTGAAGAATTAGGGTTTGCGCCCCTGTTGACACTGGATACATTGCTGAAAGTAACGTACCAAGTTGAACACGATATTTTCAAATTAACATCAAGGCAGTAGCATATATACATTTCTTTTTTTAAATATTGTTGTTTTTGTCCCCACAGAAATAAGAAGAAAAGAAAAAACGCCGGAGGTAGGATTTTATCATTATTAATCTTCATTAGTGCTTCTCAAAGTGGTGGTTTGTTGACCGTGCCGGTCCACAGAAGTTAACAAGAAAGAACAGAAAATTATAATTATAATACTCCTTTTGCAATATTAATACCAAACCTATAGACTCTATAATATGCCAATTTTTGGGCAATGAGAACGTAAATGAAACAAATTTAAAACAAATTACATACATTTTGCTACCACGTCAGAGCAGTGAAACTTGTTCACCGGTTCATGTTGAATTGAACAAAATTCACGCCGGTCCGCCAGACAAAAAAGTTTGAGAAGCACTGATCTACATCACTTCCAATCCCACTAACACTCGCAGAAATGATATTCCTCTCGACGAATTCTTGTTTGTTAGTTGTTGTTGTTTTTTTCAAATTAAACTGTAATCTTTGTTCCAAATATATAGAAAAGTCTGTTCAAATTTTATTATTGTTAAAATTGTAGAGTCGGAATAATATTTCAAATAACGTTTAATATAACACATATTGAATTCAGCTACAATAATAATATATTCCTTTTAAAAAAATCATGGTAGGGAAATGATATCCATGAGCTGGACTATTATCTTTTGATTTTCACAAATTAATTACCTGAATTTATAAAACAAAAATGTGTTACTGGGACTCTGGAAGAAACACTCAAAATAACCCATTTTATTTTACACTTTCAAATTAATGGTAAACTTTGGTATAAAATGAAAAGTTAAATTTTCATTTAAAACAACATATATCCTCTCAATGGATTTGTATTAAATTTAATAATACGTGGTGGTCGAGAGGTTGAGCTCTCGACTGTCATACCGATGGTCACGAGTTCGAATCCACACGAAAGTGAGGATTTGTTCTCGGGGCCTGAGGAGTCCCCGAGTCACCCAGCTCCGAATGGGTACCTAACTAGACAATAGTTAGGCGGCTGGGGTAATGCGTGGAACCCCTATAGCCGTGGCCTGTGACCGCTGCATCACTTGCCAACAGATCATCTCTCATGGTCTGTGGACGCAATTATCTTCTGCATAGAAGGAGCGTCTGTATATCTAAGATAAGATAAGATAATATTTGAAGTCGTACGTTCAATGATAACAATGATGTTGCTATTGACAAAAGGAAAAAAAAATCTCAAATTGACATTATGCGTCATTTGACATGGCATTTCCTTAGAATCTGGCCAGAAACAAGTGTGACCACACACAATACCTGTGTAAGGTGTTGACGAGGTGTATAGAGGACGTAGCAGAGACCAAGACCAAACTGAAGCCGGGCATCAACCAGTGCTATCATTGCCAGTATAACGCACACCAGAGGGGCATGCGTGAGGCAACTTGTCAGTTACAGTTGGATACTGTCAGTCAAATCTTGGACGAGGTGGAAGTCGAGTTGTGTAAACATTTGCAATTCCACCCCAACACTTTATGTAGAAGAAGTAAGTAATTTTAAGAAAGAGATCAGTCTGTAAAAATCGTGAGTTGTTTTGAAGTGATTATTCTGCAAGAATATGGCAGTTTCAGACTCAGGGATCCACTAGAGATTTTTGTGGGAAAATACTTGAAGTTACTTTGAATTTAGGTCTATCGATAAAGTCAAGCCGAACAAAATAGATCTGACCTTAAATTTTGTGCAAACATCTAGATACATTACATTTGTGACGAGATTGAAACGTTTATAATCGTTTCTGCTTTTCATTAATAATTTTTAAATGATGCCTGGAAAGTGCATTCAATTACACCTGTAAATATGATAATTCGTTTTCTTAAAGTGTGTTTTCCCCATCATTATGTTTAGTTTTGATACGCTATTTATACCATCTATATTTGTCTCCACATCGAAATCAATTATTTTTAATGCAGAATAAGATTTCAGAATGTACGTATTACAACAATTTGATGAAACTGTCATAGTGTTTATTGCTGTCAATTTCAGAGTCAACCTCAGATATACGTGACAGTGGGATTGTGGATTGTTCACCACGAAATTCAGGTAGCATGGGTCCTCAAACTATTTTAATGGGGATGTTGTTGATGATTTCTAAGTATCAGCGGTGGCCTCGCTGGATTAATTGTTGCAACTGGCCAAAAGCCCACAAATTCAGACATAAAATGTAGATGTTGCCCCAGTTGGCTCTAATCTTCCTACCTCTTCGCTATAACCCTGAGTATGTACCGCACAGTTAGACACAAGGAAACATATGACCGTTAATCATTTGGGGAAGTGGTGGCAGATTATCGATATTTAAGGAATACGTTGAAATTAAAAAAAAATAAAATAAAGAGACCCGAAAATAATCGACTTGCTGAATTTGAGAGATAGAGAAAATGGTGTTAGAGACGCAGATTAATCAAGGACAATGTTGATATTTGAAGGGGGAGGGGCAGCTATGCCGTGCTGAACAGGAAAGAGTGGCGGTGTCTGATGTTTCATATAAAAGAAAGCCAACTTGGCTATAACATACCAAAACCACAGAGAAAGCCCTCTCCCCACACACACTTTATGCCCTCAACAGTGGGATAGGGGGGTAAGCTTATTCTTTTAAAAAAAGAGTCACAGCATGCAGCAAAGGGGCGTGGAGTAGTTAGCCTTCTGCAAGCCACTCCTTTTTCTTGTCTAGGTCATTTTTGGTCTCAAAATAAACGTCCTTCTTGCACGAGTCGCTTAATCCCTTGTGGAATGCATATAGATAAGAAGTTGCGTCCCTTTACGTGGCTCTACGGAACACGTGATCTAAAATGTCTTCCCTTAATAATAACCCAAACGCATTGGAAAATTCGAATACCGGAGGTTGGGAGCCAAAAAAATCTTCGAGTTAAGGAGATCTAAAGTACATCAGTACTATGGCATTTGGCTTGGACCTGACAATTAATTCGATATAGGGAGGTTTTTGACTTAGTGAGGTCCGACTATGGGTCTACACATTTGAGGCAGGGCCATTTGCCCGGGGGCTCAAGGGCATAGGGGCCCCATGGGAATATGTTTATATATATTATGTATATTTATTTTTTATTCCTGTTGGGGTGAGGGGTAAATCTTTCTTTGCCCAGGGGCCCAACACTATTTCCTTGTCCCTGGGCACAACATGGCGTCAAGACGGCTCTTATTCGTTATAAACTTACTTCTGTAAGTGTTTTCTTGTTTTCTATAAAATAAAAATATATACATAGATGCATTTCTGCTTGCTATTAAAACTGGTAGGATTTATTTTTATTTGCAGCTGTCAATAGATCAAGTCTACTTGGACAAGAAAATGTAAGTATTTAAACAAATGTTTCCATAATAATCTATCGCCTTAACATTTTTAAAACAAATAATTACGGACTTCATATCGATGACTTTATGGTTAAATCGCATTATCTAGTCCTTAGCTCATGTAACAACCTGGAACATCAATGGCCTAACGGGACTCACAACCAAATACACTAATCAGCAGGTTGCCTCGTAGACAACGATGTTGACAACACTGTCAGAGGTTTCTAACGAGTTTCGTTCAGCCAGTTCATATAATTTGATTAATTTAAAATTGTTGATGCTAAAATTACTTTGAATATTTACTTTATAAGTGGATCAAGTTGAAGCCGCGTGTAGTTAGTAACTAATAGTAGCAGATAAGTTTTAGCTTGAAATAAAGAAATAACACTGAATGATACAATTGAAGGGTACGAAATTTAACCCAAAAAAAAGTAAAATAATTATTTGAAGCATAGAAAAGGAGAAGGAAAAGCCCCCTATAGCAAACGAAAGCGGCTCAAATCTCTCAGAATCCGATTGGTTTTCCTTTTTTTTTTTTTTTTTTCCTTTCTTTTTTTACGATTGAAAAAATATAAATTAATATATTAAAATATGAATAAGAGATTAGAAATCTTGTAAGACCGTTTTGATTTATTGCGCTCAGAGTTTCAAAAGTTACTAATTTCTTCTCTTGGATCGTAACTGACTCTTTCCACGACAGAGTGAAGTGGACCTCCTCATCTGTGACTACATCAAAGATCTTGAAATGACCGTTGACATCTGTCACAGGTGTCTTGTGTACAGCAAAGAGCGTCTAGCACCAAAGCCAGGAAACTGTTACAGTTGTCAGATCAGCCAGGAAGAGTTTGTGGTCAAAGAAGAAATTCAGCAGCAGATAGAAGCTCTAAAAAACATTATCACTGAGACCAAGAACGAATTATCTAAACATCTTGTGCACCACCCCTCTGTACCTGCTACTAAAGGGGATAGTGAGTATCATCCACTTTAGATTGTAACTGGAAGTAGTGTAGGAAGTCTTATCTGGAAGAATATCTTTAGCCCGTGACCTTAAGTAATGCAGACCGTCGCAATTATCTTCTTGAACATATAAATAAAACCTTTCAACCTCGTCCAACTTTTCAGATACATTTGATCCTCTGACAAGCTTTATACATTTTTTAAATTTATAATTTAAACAAAAGTTTATCTGATTTTCAGACTTACGATTATCTATAGAAGAAACAAGTGACATTTCACCGGTCATGGACGGTTTGAGTTTAATAGAGGCGAAGGTAAGCTACTAGGCTATGACTTGTCATATTGTCAATACTTGTATAAACTAACACAATATCAATACATAAATAAAATACAATGATGCGATTGATGTTAGCCTTGAGGCTTGGGGTATTCAAACCTGAATGATACAAACATGTCAGTTCTAAGTATTGTATTCTCGTACTTGTGTTGACGCATATTTCATCGCTGTTTCTCTACGATTTTAGTCTCTGATTAGTGAGGTAGTATTAACCTGTGACCATAAAACACCTGAAAGCCTCTGAAACATCATGCGCATTTCTGAAATATCGTTTTTCAGTTTAATCTCTAACCTGCAAATGATACAAAAAGTTTAACGTACAAAGATAAATGCAAGCGTTGAAAGCATATCACTTACAGCTGATCTAGTTTGACTCTAAGATTTGAGATTTTGGAGTATTTGCCATTTTCTGCCTCTAGCTCATAGCACTTTAATGTTGTATCTGTATTAATATCATAGTTTCATTGATATTAATAAACAGTTAAAATAATAAACAAACATTTTTTGAAGGATTTTTTTTTTTTAATTGCTAGATCTGTTAACTTACTCCAAAATGAAAGAAAATAATACTTTTTTAAGTATTACCAATGTTTTTTTTAAAAAATAACAAGTGCATATTAAGTAAATATTACAATAATCCTTTGCTTTCTTTGCAGGAAAATGCATCGGACGAAAGAGAACAGACACGTATTAAAGAGTATTAATAGATTATAACATTAAGTTTTATTTGAAGACTGCAAAATACTCGGGGTGTGCAGTGGAAAAGTGGAATTCAGTTAGCGTTGGGATCATGCTTACAAAACTTCTGTAAAATGGGATCATAGATAAGAAAGACCTTTAAAAAGGTTGAATATATAGACTGACATTGGCGTCTAGCAACAAAATGCAACAAGTACGGTCTTCACTGTCGGTTAGTGCAGGGAAGCCGCCTAGCAAAATTCGTGAAGATGGTCTTAAATAAAATCAGTTACTATACCGAGAGTTTACTCAACACTACCCAAAGTTTCACGCTTCTACCTACCCGAGAACTAGGAGAATTAGTGATGAGTCAGTGAGTTAGTGCTTTGCCTTTTATTAATATAGATAGATTAACAAGCCTGATTAAACAGGAAATGACCAATTATAAATAAGGTGTGGTGTAGTTTAATCGCCATGTTAAGGTCTTTCAGAAAAAAATGCTGAAAATGAAGACAATGTCCTGTCTTGAAATCTCAATGTCTTTAAGAATCTGTCATTTCTGTCATGTTTGATGATTCATTGAAAATAAGATATACACGTTATTTGATTTGTTTTCCCAGCATTATTTCTGGGTTTTGTTTTTATCTCACCGCAATCTCGGAGTTATTCTTGTATCAAGCCAAGTTTGTTTGGTGTGACTGTGCATAGCACTCCTGTAATGACACGTCAGTAATATGGCATATTTTCTTCTATAGAAGAATGTATGGGGGCTACTTACTTATTTCGTCACTTAAAATATGCATATTAGATTTATTGTGGGGATTAATGTTTGTCGGAACTTTTACAGCACATCTATCACTGTTGTTTGGTATGTACAACTGACGGTAAGATTTGCTGGTAGCCGTAATTTAAATATTATCTTTCAATGTCACGGATAAAGAGAGAAGTGCCACATTAAATTATATAAAAGTGTCTGCTTCACGCATACTGAAGTGAAATGTCATAAACATATTAGCTTCATTGAATTCCAAAAATATTAGTTTGTGGCAACACTAGGTGTGGATCCTTCAAGTTGGTAGACTCACTGTTGACTCACTGTTGGCTCACTGTTGGCTCACTTTTGGCTCATGTTGACTCACTGTTGGCTCACTCTTGACTCACTGTTGACTCACTATTGGCTCACTGTTGGCTCACTGTTGGCTCACTGTTGACTCAATTTTGGCTCACTATTGGCTCAGTGTTGGCTCACTGTTCGATCACTGTTGGCTCACTGTTGGCTCATTGTTTGCTCACTGTTGACTCACTGTTTGGTCACTTTTGGCTCACTGTTGACTCACTGTTGGCTCACTGTTGGCTCACTGTTGACTCACTTTTGGCTCACTGTTGACTCACTGTTCACTCACTGTTGCCTCACTGTTGGCTCACTGTTGGCTCACTGTTGGCTCACTGCTGGCTCACTGTTGGCTCACTGTTGACTCACTGTTTGGTCACTTTTGGCTCAATGTTGACTCACTGTTGGCTCACTGTTGACTCAGTGTTCACTCACTATTGACTCACTGTTGGCTCAGTGTTGACTCACTGTTGGCTCACTGTTGGCTCACTGTTGTTTCACTGTTGGCTCACTGTTGACTCAGTGTTCACTCACTGTTGACTCACTGTTGGCTCACTGTTGACTCACTGTTGGCTCACTGTTGGCTCACTGTTGACTCACTGTTGGCTCACTGTTGACTCACTGTTGGCTCACTGTTGACTCACTGTTGGCTCACTGTTGACACACTGTTGACTTACTGTTGGCTCACTGTTGACTCACTGTTGGCTCACTGTTGACTCACTGTTGGCTCACAGTTGGCTCACTATTCACTCACTATTGACTAAATGCTGACTCACTGTTGGCTAATGTTGACTCTCTGTTGACTCACTATTGGCTCAGTGTTTGCTCACTGTTATCTCACTTTTGGCTCACTGTTCACTCAATATTGACTCCCTGTTGACTCACTGTTCGCACACTGTTGACTCACTGTTGGCTCATGTTGAATAACTGTTGGCTCACTGTTGGCTCACTGTTGACTCACTGTTGGCTCATGATAAATGACTGTTGGCTCACTGTTGGCTCACTGTTGACTCACTGTTGACTCACTGTTGGCTCACTGTTGGCTCATGTTGAATAACTTTTGGCTCACTGTTGGCTCATTGTTGACTCACTGTTGACTCACTGTTGACTCACTGTTGACTCACTGATGACTCACTGTTGGCTCATGTTGATTGACTGTTGGCTCACTGTTGGCTCATGTTGATTCACTGTTGGCTCACTCTTGACTCACTGTTGACTCACTATTGGCTCACTGTTGGCTCACTGTTGACTCACTTTTGGCTCACTTTTGGCTAACTGTTGGCTCACTGTTCACTCACTGTTGTCTCACTGTTGGCTCACTGTTGGCTCACTGTCGGATCACTGTTGGCTCACTGTTGGCTCATTGTTTGCTCACTGTTGACTCACTGTTTGGTCACTGTTGGCTCATTGTTTGCTCACTCTTGACTCACTGTTGGCTAACTGTTGGCTCACTGTTGACTCACTGTTGGCTCACTATTGACTCACTGTTGGCTCACAGTTGACTCACTTTTGGCTCACTGTTCACTCACTATTGACTCACTGCTGACTCACTGTTGGCTCATTTTGACTCACTGTTGGCTCACTGTTGGCTCACTGTTGGCTCACTGTTGACTCACTGTTGACTCAGTGTTGACACACTGTTGGCTCACTGTTCACTCACTATTGACTCACTGTTTGCTCATGTTGACTCCCTGTTGGCTCAGTGTTGGCTCACTGTTAACTGACTTTTGGCTCACTGTTCACTCAATATTGACTCCTTGTTGACTCACTGTTGGCGCACTGTTGACTCATGTTGAATAACTGTTGGCTCACTGTTGGCTCACTGTTGACTCATGTTGAATCACTGTTGTCTCACTTTTGGCTCACTGTAGGCTCACTGTTGGCTCACTGTTGGCTCACTGTTTGCTCTCTGTTGGCTCACTGTTGGCTCACTGTTGGCTAACTTTTGGCTCACTGTTGGCTAACTGTTGTCTCACTGATGACTCGCTGTTTGCTCACTGTTGGCTCACTGTTGGCTAACTGTTGGCTCACTGTTGTCTCACTGTTGGATCACTGTTGGTTCACTGTTCACTCACTGTTGGCTCACTGTTGGCTAACTGTTGGCTCACTGTTGGCTCACTGTTGGATCACTGTTGGTTCACTGTTCACTCACTGTTGGCTCACTGTTGGCTAACTGTTGGCTCACTGTTGGCTAACTGTTGGCTAACTGTTGGCTCACTGTTGGCTCACTGTTGGCTAACTGTTGACTCACTGTTGTCTCACTGTTGACTCGCTGTTTGCTCACTGTTGGCTCACTGTTGGCTAACTGTTGGCTCACTGTTGGCTCACTGTTGGATCACTGTTGGTTCACTGTTCACTCACTATTGACTAACTGCTGACTCACTGTTGGCTCATGTTGACTCACAGTTGACTCAGTGTTGGCTCACTGTTAACTTACTTTTGGCTCACTGTTCACTCAATATTAACTCCCTGTTGACTCACTTTTGGCGCACTGTTGACTCAATGTTGGCTCATGTTGAATAACTGTTGGCTCACTGTTGGCTCACTGTTGGCTCAGTGTTGGCTCACTGTTGGCTCAGTGTTGGCGCACTGTTGGCTCACTGTTTTTCTCATGTTGACTCACTGTTGGCTCACTGTTGGCTCAGTGTTGGCTCACTGTTAGCGCACTGTTGACTCACTATTGGCGCACTGTTGACTCACTTTTGGCTCAATGTTGGCTCACTGTTGGCTCACTGTTAGCTCATTTTTGGCTCACTGTTGACTGACTGTTGACTCACTGTTGGCTCACTGTTGGCTCACTGTTAGCTCATTTTTGGCTCACTGTTGACTGACTGTTGACTCACTGTTGGCTCACTGTTGGCGCACCATTGACAGAGAAAAAATACGCCGCCATCTTTCCCCGATGACTCAAAGCAACTAGATGAGAATTGTCTCCAGCTAGACTTTGAAATTAACAAGTGTTGTAGTAACGACAAGTTGCCCATACACAACTAGGACCTTTAAGACCTATGCGCCTAATCTTTAAATATAGATTTGTTCACTTTACCATGACAGTCACGACTTTTTAACAGGTGAAAACAATACTCCATTGCTTTATATGATGGCTTGATACTGTGTAAAGTTATTCATTATTATGTATTTTGTTAAGAGATTAGTATTGTTGTTTTAAAGTAGGTTTTAAAAGCCTAAACAAAGTGCACTTAACTTAGTTATAGTATTTGTAATTGTTCCTTTCAGGATCTTATAGGGTCAATTTCATGCATAAAACCTGCCTGATATCATATTTAACATGTTGGCAGATTATCAACCTACAGGCAGATACTCAATCTATATGGCGTCCCACATTTATATGATACTTTATTTTATATTTGCCTATTTTTATGTCTGAAAAATTTAGGGTAAACTCAAAACTGACATTTTAAGTCACACATTCTTGTCACTTTTAAAACATGTTTGTTTCTATCCATATCTGAACTAATGTTTCTTATAACTTTCTTAACTGCATTAGAGATCAGCTCCACGCTGTCGGACATGTCCAATATTGATAATTGTGACATGTCAGAAGAAACCAATAAACTCTTCTCTTTACCGACATATTCATATTTTCTGTGCATAGTTTTTTTTTCTATATGAGCATGATTTTTTCATTACTCAAAGATTTGTCTTGTAAACTTCATGTGAATTATGTCAATTTTATGAATCATTGCGTGAATGCTGGTTGAAACACACATGTGAGATTTCTTTAATTTTTAATTTTTTATACAAATTATATTTTTACATTATTAAAAGAATTTAAACAAACTGGACTTTTTATTGTTTCTTACCTATGAAAACAAAGTCTAAGAGAAATACATATTTCTCTAATAAATTGTATTCTTTTTATTGTACATTTTGTAAAATAGTTTAATAATTTCCAAACAATTGTTAATTTTACAATAATATTGCAGAAAATACTATTATTGGCAATGTAGTAGTCTCTCTGTTGTGATGATAAAAAAAAAAAATTCATTATTTTAAAAATACTAAAATTTAAAAATTTAAGATTTGAAATATATTTATTTATATATATTTCTTTTTCTTTTGACCAATATATATTAATGTTTAGTGCCAGTGGGAGTTCTCAAAAGACCATACCTACATGCACTCTCAAAGTTACATGTGCATATATAATTTATAAGATTTAGAGCTATATTTTAGGCTATATATGGTCTTAGGGACATCTAATTGAAAATTTCGAGTTGGTTTCTCATAAATTTCAATTTTAAAACACAGCAGTACTCTTTAAGAAATTATTTTACCACGATGTGTGTCACAAAGGAAGGGTGACACCAGAAATGATTGACAGGTTGCCAAGAGATGTAGATGATTCGTGTGTAAAGGGTAACACTGCGAGTTTACTACACAGGTTGTCACTATGACTTAACTACGCTGGTTGGCACTATGACTTAACTACGCTGGTTGGCACTATGACTTAACTACGCTGGTTGTCACTATGATTTAACTACGCTGGTTGGCACTATGACTTAACTACGCTGGTTGGCACTATGACTTAACTACACTGGTTGGCACTATAACTTAACTATGCTGGTTGGCACTATGACTTAACTACGCTGGTTGGCACTATGACTTAACTACGCTGGTTGGCACTATGACTTAACTACGCTGGTTGGCAATATGACTTAACAACGCTGGTTGGCACTATGACTTAACTACGCTGGGTTGGCACTATGACTTAACTACGCTGGTTGGCACTATGACTTAACTACGCTAGTTTGCACTATGACTTAACTACGCTGGCTTGGCAACGTCTTGTCAGGCTCACTTACACACTTTTTGTATGTTTACCATCCATTGGTAACGTCTTGTCAGGCTCACTTACAAACTTTGTGTATGTTTACCTTCCATTGGTAACGTCTTGTCAGGCTCATTTACACACTTTTGTATGTTTACCATCCACTGAGAAATTTGGAAAGGTTTTGTGTGCTAGTTGTCAACACTTTCATGGTGTGTAACATGTTTTTTAAACTCAAAGGAAGCTATGGCTGAATATCCACAGAAGACAAGTTAAGCTACGACATTTATCATAATATAAAGACGTTAAGAAGATTGCTTCCATGCATAATTAGGTGCTGAAGTCAACGTTACAAATTTGTGAACATCCAGGCTTTGAATATGTGCAATTCTTTTCAATAATTTATTACTATAAAACCAACTCTACTCGGCTACCAACAGTTCTTTAAAATTACAGCTATAACCGCTTTAAGATAATGAATGATAATAATTGTTTTGTACTATGACTCGTTTACAAGACATGTTTCAAAGAAATTAGATGCCCATGTCATAAAGTGATGAGTTCTATATTATATGTTACAGACGCTCCTTCTGTAGAATTTAGTTTCTACCAAAATATGAAACCAATATTTTTAAAATGTATCTATTGAGATCAGTAGTGTAAAGAACCTTGGTTGTTCTAGTGTTTACTATTTCTGATTCTTTCACTCTATTTCTTTACACAGTACACACTCTTGGCTACTTATTATTCAAACACCAACTCAAAGACTAATGTACAACTAAATTTATGTTTAGTTTCTAACTTCTTTGCTCTAACTATGGTTACTCTATCTAATTGTACTTAACTCAGTGCCTATTCCTATCTCCGTCTGTATTCCTATCTCTGTCTCTCTCTCCGTCTGTCCGAGTTTATCTGCGTGCTGCCCTCTGTCCGTCAGTGCGTCCCTTCTAATACCCGTCAGTCTCCGCCCCCCTAATTACCATTGTCCGAAAGTCAACTGTTAATCACCTGTACCTCCCCTAGATAAGACGGAGGGGGTATCGGTTTGACGTAACCCACTCTGGCCACTTTTCCCCATTCCCTCGTCCACTGCTTCGACCCGTTCTCAATTGTCGGCTCCTTTCATCTACCAGTTATGGCCAAGTCGCTCGGACTACCCTGTCTTAACACTAGAGCCAGATTTATGGTCAGCCTGCTCAGTTTTCGTCTTCAAAGAATCGTTCACTGTTTCCATTCTCCCTGATTCCCAGTTCAAGCGAGGTAATATCTGAACGTCACATTTCGCACCTGAGGCCCTCTGCCTCGCTCAGGGCCTACACACTAGACATAAATTCATAAAGATTGGAAGTACAGCTTCAAATATGGACACTTTACAAACTATTATTAAGAAGAGAATTCATGACTCATTAATAGTTGATCATTTAGCTTATTTAACTGAGCGCTATATTGAGTGTCTTTTCGCCCATCACCCATGGAACCTTCAAAGTGGTAACACTTTATTCGTTCCAAATCAAGTATTGGTTACTGTATTTGAAATTTCACCTGAGAGTAGAAAAATAAATAATTTTGGGCAATTAATATTCTAAATAAATTCGATTTTTAAAGAATAAGCAGTAGGCGGCAACAGTAGTTTTAGCCACTCTATCATTTCCATTAGGATATCGATGGCGCCATGGCAATGAATTCGAATGGCGGCACTGCTGGTGTTCTGTTACCAGATATCTAAGTTCGAATGAGTATAACTATTGAAATTTTTTATACTTTATGACAAACTTAACAGCTCTACCATTTTCACCTGTCTACATTTAGAGAATATTCTCTCAAGTATACACGATATATACTAAAGATAATCTAATACAACCATCAGATAGGCATAGTTATAAAAACCCTTTTCCTATTCCATATAAAACTATAAAAACATACAAATGCTCGTTCTTTCCCTGCGAAATTTGGATGTGGTAGAGGTTGCCTGATTGAACGAGGAAAACCAGATACTATCGACATTTAAAACTCAAAAAGCAATTCAAGACGACACACAATGTTCCTTCTAAAGTACATTGGGCCATGTGCAAAAAAAACAACAACACGGGTGAGTCAGGACCGTATTTTATTTCCCCTTGACAGATATTTCAAAATAAAATTCTCATTTGATAACTTGTTTCAAGAGCTGCAATGTTGAAAAAAAAGTCGCATGCGAGCCGAAGTTTGGCCTCCATTAATATAGAGTTATAGACATTGAAACGGGTACCCGGGTAACTGTTGACAGGTCTACTCGGGTGCAAAGTTGCAGAGGATCAATTTTTTTCTCCTATATTTTTCTGCGCAATAATTCTATACTACTACGCGGCATCGGCCAAATATAAGCGCAGTTGCGCAGCTAAAAGGGAACATTGACGAGACATAAACAATGGATAAGCGCAGAACTAAATAATCTTCTGTATAAAAGGAGCGTCTGCAATGCATAAAATAAGAATTATTCCACAATGCTCATAAGATTGGCATTTATATGGAAGATGACATAAGTGATGAATTAATGCAGATGTCAGTATATTTTAAAAATTATTTACGTACAACATATCAATACATTGTGACCATAAATAACGACACGCATGGGGGTGAGGGAGGGGGAGAGAAAGGGGACAACACTTTTGTGAAAGAGGTTGTTTAAGAACTGTGACATCACATTAAAAAACGCGGAACTTGAAATTAAAGCTCCACATAAATATTGGATTGCTTATAATTTATTAAATGACGTTTTTAATGGCTTTACGCATTTTACGATATTAGAGGGCAGCTTTACACTAAATACATATCTACCTAAATGACAACAAAATGATTTGAAATATTCTTTTTTTTATTTAGGAAATACGTTGTTTTTTTCTCTTATTCTTTCTTGGGGGGGGGGGGGATGCTCGGTGGGTGGGGAGGCTTTGTGGCGTCATATTTGTTTTATTAGGTTTTTACTTTCAGGTCTAAATGTTTTTTAAATCCCTTATATTAGTTCATGGTGTCTGTTTGAGCTTGCCAAAAAAAATTTGGATAGATTTTAACCCACTTCCTCGTAAACTAGCGAGCTGAAATTTTGCAGGCAGACTCGTGCCAATAATTTAAAAAATGATGTTTCAAAATTTCAGATCGATGGAATGTACTGTAATTAAATTATTGAATTTTTAGATTATTCTAATTATCTTTAGATTATTCTAATTATCTTTATATATCTTGTTACTTATTGAGATCGAGTGTCGTGGTGCGTATTATATTGAACAACCTTTCCTGTCGCACAATTAGGTGCGCATTATATTGACAATACTTATTAAAAAAATATATTCTCGATCGGTGCGCATTAGATTAGACATCTATTACGAGACATAACTAAAATTGTGTATTTTCGGATTATTTTGCCTGGCGTATTCCGATAAACATCCTTATAGTTATGTCTCGTATATAAAGGATTTATAGTCTACGAGTTGGATTTTAAAAAATATTTTTCTTTACGTGTTGGCTATGTTTTTCCCAAAATTGTCACTGGCAACTGATGTTACTGTTACTGATGTAATAAGAATATAAAATTAATTTTTTCGTCTCACTTTGATGAGACTTGTACTAGAGTATGAATCTTTTACTTGGGACCCATTTCCAAAATAAAAAAAAAAAAAAAAAAAAAAAAAAAAAAAAAAAAAAAAAAAAAAAAAAAAAAAAAAAAAAAAAAAAAAAACTAGAGATAATTCGTAAAAATCTTCTACATTCATAACTGGAGGACATAAATCATTAAACCTTGAAACACTAGAGGACAGAAGAAAAAATAGTAAAGTAGTAATAATACGTAAGGCAAATAATTCTAATTTGCAAAAAAAAAACAAAAAAAAAACCCAACAACACAAAGATATCCTAACACAACCTTTAGAAAGACAAAGGGATTAAAAAGCAGCAGTTTCCAAGAAGAGATACAAATTCTCGTTCTCCCTCTCCGGACCTTTGATGTGCATGGGTTGCCAGAGGAAACCAGAAAAACCAACACTTTATCAACACTTTATCAACACTTTACAACTCTAATAAAAAAGACAAGAATAGACAGAAACCTTGGATAATCGTAGGACGAAATAATCTTATATATTGAAGGAGCGTCTACAATGCCAACCCGTCATTTGTAAACGCCTTTCATGCAGTATACAAGCCCTAGATATGTAATTTGTAGTATTCAAGTTTTGAATTTTATGGGTAATCCCCGAATCCTGGGTTTTAATTTTTTATAGACGTTGTTTAATATTTATTTGAAGAATTTACTTTTAGTCAAATTGAAAGTTCAAACTGAAGTCTTATTCATTTCGAAGGTTTAATGAAAATGTTAAAATGAATAACTTTAAAAATAATTATAATTAAATTATTTTTGTTTAATAAAAAGAGTATTATCTTTTTTTCGTCGAGGGTGGGCTAGAAGAGGGATTGGAATTTTTGTAAGTTTTATTTTTAAGAAGCATATTTACTTCATAGATAATTTAAAAAGGAAGAGGAAGGAAATTTGAGAGGTGCTATTAATATATATGGAAGAGCCCAAACATAAAGGGACTATACCATGGAAGATTCCAAACATAAAGGGGAATAAGTCGTAATATGTAAGCAGTGACAAGAAAATCCCATGACGTAATGCCTAGGCTTCATATTCTTAGCCATGTCTTTTAAAATCAGAAGACAGAAAACTGTTGACAAGATTTAAGTTGTTTGATAACTGTTAAAATGGCAAGCAGAGACGACGATGAATTCCAAGGTTTTGATGCAGGTAAGACCATAATAGTTTTTTAGATAGTTTTTTTTTAAAATTTACTCAAGCCTGTAACGAAGTGAGTTGTCAGTAATGCACACGAAACCAATTACAGCCAAGTGTTAATTGCATTGTTTAGCTAGTAACAATATTTCCAGACAATACTGTAGAATACTTTGGTCCACTTGCAGGCTTTATTTGAAACTGTTGTAAGCTAATATCTATATTGTTTATTATCCATTTCAAAAAGTAATAAGTTTACTGATATGCAGTGTCGTAGCTAGGAATTTGAAGGGGTAAGCGTAATATTTAATGTTTTTAAAAAAATTCGGACGGTAATTTGGGGCCCCAAATATTGCCCCCCTCCCCTTCCCATAGCTACGCCACTGCTATGTTATTTAGAAAGCAAATACCGTATGGCGATTTCGTAGACCTATTGGCACTGCAAAAGGTCAGCACATTTACTGATAGTGATAGATAGACGGTAGATATCACCATCCGTGACCAGTGTCCATACTGTCTAGATGGCCGTTAGATGTCCCCATTCATGACCACTGGCTAATCTGTTCAGATAGCCATTAGATGACACCATCCGTGACCAGTGACCAGTCTGTGTAGTTGTGATAGTTATAGCGAAATATTGTTGCCAACACTTTTAGATTATGTGTGCAAATTAAGAACACAATTAACAGCTGTTTATTAACCAGGAGTCAGTGAATTTAAGCGAGTCTCATCAAATGTTATATATTAAAAACATGATTGTGTCATAAAATAATAATATACAAATAAGAAATCGTATTATGCCCTCAAGGCATGTACATTGCATACATTTTTTATTATATAAAAACTAAATACTAAGACTCACATATTGCAGAGAGTGAAAAGAATGAACTTGAAATGAGAATGATTCACTTTTTTTAACAGAACATTTTTATAGGAACAAATATATCACTACCAATCTATATTCAAACCATTTTTTCCTTCTTTTTATGTAAGACATTTATATTTCTTTTCTAGTTTCCATGCGACCAAGATTCAGTGATGAAAAATGGGTAAGTAAATTAAGATGAGTTCATTTGGATTCAAATTTTTAATTTCATCTTGTTTATTAGTTTATACTCTTTAATTACAGTATGTGGTCAATTTTTTTTCCCTACCAGCTTAGTGAGATAGAAAACGTTTTTTATTGATACTGTACTGCAACGTATAACATTGCTAAATAAAATATTGGAGAAAATATCAGAATTTTATTTTGGGAGTCCTCGCCCTTTCAGCTATAATCCCATACAATCCCAATACACGGTGTTGCGTGCCCAAATTCAACCCTATAAACCCACTTATTTACGGCATAGTGCCAACACCCAAACCAGAAAATGGGCATTTTTCAACGGCGCAAAACTTCTTCTTGAGGAAATAGATAACTTTTGCTTAACTTATGGAATTTATGCTGTTGTATTCACACTGACAATTCGTCAAACCTTGGCTCATTTCTTCGTTAATTTGAGAGCAACGCATGCAGCTCAGAGGATATCTTCCTGTATTATTATTATTTTTTTTTGTTGCACATTTACTATTTTGATATTATTCAAAGCTGATAAACAGCTCTTCACACGCTTAAGATGATCCAAACAAAGTAAGAATAGCACCGCCAAGTGTTTTCATTTATTTGGCGAAGAATTTGACATTTTTAAGGATTTCCGATTCATAACTATCAATTGTGCTGTCCAAAGTGAGCTCTTTAAACTAGGGCTGTGGAAATAATCGATTATTAAATAGATTAATCGGTAATTATTTTAATCAATGAAAATTAATTTGATCGACTAAAATTCGATTAAAATATTTGTGATATATTTGTCCAATTTATTAATAATTTACCTTTTTATTTAAATCCTTTATGTTAACTGCGACCGACCGACTGTACGACCGACCTTGCCGAAAACACTTTGGATCAATTTTTAACCCACTTTCTCGTAATCTAGCGAGCTGAAATTTTGCAGGCAGACTCATGCCAATGATAAAAATGACGCATGAAAATTTCAAATGGATCGAATGGACAGTAATTGAATTATTGATTTTTAAAATTATTTATTTATCTCTTTATATCATGTTAATTTTTTTAGATAGATTGTTGTTGTGCGTAATATGTTCAACAAACTTTCATGTCGCGCAATAATGTGCGCATTTCATTGACATTACTTTTTAAAAATATATTAACGATAGGTGCGCATTATATTAAATACGTTTTCCGAGAAGTAACTAGAATTTTGTATGTTCGAATTGTTTTTACCTGCGTATTAAAATGAACATCCTTATAGTTATGTCTCGTATATAAGGGATTTATAGTGAAAACCTTGGTTTGTTACGGAGTTTTTAAAAATTTAATTACGTACTTGTCCCTCGTATTATTATTATTTATTTAGACGCGCATAAGTAAAAAAAAGCTTTTTCTTCCTTTGTTCTTACATAGCTGAACGAATTTGCTGAGTTACGAAGCAAATTTGGGAGCCATTGATTTACTGCGACTTAATTAATTTGTATGTACGATATAAAATTATTATTAATCGAAATTAATCGCTTAATCGATTGAATATTTCCCAATCAATCAAGCAAAAAAAAATATCACTAACACCCTTACTTTAAACTCTATCTTCTCAAGTATTGCACGCCGATCAGAGAATTTTCCTTTCCACATGGAGTTTTTTTTATTTTTATTCCCGTAGAACTTCTGGGTCTATTTCCAGATTTTCATGGTGTAAACATTTTAAACAAGAAAGATCAAGTTATTCAACCTAAGATTTTTCTGAAGATTTAAGAAAAAGCATCGTTGTCTTTATTTGACGGAGCTCTAGAAATCTGTCATTCAAAGTCTCCGATGCAGCTGCTAAGATGTTAAAAAATTTCTTGTAGACTTCTTTATGACTTGAAGGATTAAGTGCAAATTGTGTAGAGTTTTCTAGATAAATCATTAGATTTGAAAAATATTTCAGCTTTCCACTTAAAAGAATACTTTCAAAAACATGCAAATGTTTCTTTTTAAATATTTTTATATCGCTAAACATCATTTCTGCCGTTTTCCCCAAGTCTGGTAGTGGCTTGTTTAGTACATTGAATGTTTTGTGTTAAAGTCTGAAGAAGAAAAAAAAGCATGACGTTGCTAAGCCAGACGATATCAGACAAAGACATTAAAAAAATTGACACTGGTTTCTTTTCAAATCTGTTTCAAATATAAGTTTATTGAATGTAGAAGAAAGTCGTCTACAAACAAAAACTTTACGTGCGCCTCACTTTCGTGTAGGTAAAAATTACTTCCCTGTTGAAGCTCTATAGTCTAGATCTGGCCCTGCTTTTGTTTCTCTTACCCTGTTACGACACAAAAAGGCGAATGAAACTGTGCTTAGGTCTAAATATAGAATCAGGAAAAACCTGAGTAATGCGCATTATGTACAGTGTAAAATGCGCATCGCATAAATTTTCTTTAAATTTAGTTACTCAAACTATGATGCAATCTGGGACATTTGCAATATTCTAATTAATGTGTTTAGATTTAATATTGTGACCAGTTTGATAAGTAATATTGTGATGTAGACGAGTAAAAAAAAAATTTAATTTTTTAATATATATATATCAAAGTAGCAGTAACGCAACAAAAAAATTAAGTGAAAATGTAGCATATGAAAGTATTTAATGTGTTCTTGAGCACGAGACGTTGTGCCACGTTGTCTCAAGCAGACGAGTCAGAAAGGCGACATTTGGCCACGATATTTGGAGCGGGATTATGATGATCTATTTTAAAATAATTTAGCAGTCCCTATTCATGATATGATCCCGATCAGGGGCGGATTAAGACTGCACGGGGCCCCTGGCTGCAATTCAAACTAGGGCCCTATCCAGTCAGCGTCCCTTTTAACTTTAAATAAAATTATTGCTAGCAGCTAATATAAGACTGTAAGTAAATAGTCCATTTGTTCCTTGCTCGTGCTTTGTACTACGGGATCGACCTTCCCAGATTATTCATGAAAAAACTGAACACGAAGAAATAAATGTTGCCGGCATTCTAAATAATTTAAAATTGAGTGTGAAATGAAAAGGTAAAAAATGAAATTTTAAAAAAGATTCCACCACTGGGTATACATCCCTACATCGCTTGCACCTCAAGCCTACATACTTCCATGCGACCAGGAGAACTAACAAGATGTTAGTACATTTAAAAAATCATGTTAAGCCTGGTCCCTTTTGGAACTCAGGACGTGTTAGCGCATTTTCGTATTATGTATCAGTACTTATGTTAGATATCAGCATTATGTAGTTATCAGTAATTGTGTTTAGATTTTAGACATATTTTTATGAATTTTCTTGTGTAATGAATATACCTGACATTTTTTTAATTTAAAAGTCATTTCTTTACATTTTAAAAATTTTTATTTTCTCTTTAATGTAACTACAAGTCACCACAAATGATGACGTAAAACTCTCTAAACTTTTACACATATTCTAATGACGTCAACAAAAAACAAAAAACAAAAAAACTAATTCTTTTGCACGCCTTCGCACCACTCTTGAATGCTTGATAAATGATGTATTCGACTTCCGGCAATGGCGGCCGTTCCCTGCGCCAGTGTTACCTCTCGATTCGCAAAGTTTTTTGGTAGTTTTAACGGGGTTTTTTAACGGATCGAGTAACTGAGTGTTGATGCACAAATGGAAGGTCAGGACATACAAAAAACATATATACATCATGGGTCTAGGACTTATGGATGCTGTGATCAAAGGTGATGACAGACGGACGGACAAAACGGGTGCAATAGCGCATTCGACTTCTCGAAAATGCGCTAAAAAATGTGAACAATGTTGTTTATATTTGTTCTTAGGGGCAGTCCATAAATGAGGTTACGTGAATTTGGGCGGTTTTTAACCCCCTCCCCCTAGTGACGCTTCGTCACAACAACTTAACCCCCCCCCCCTTTTGCCAATATGATTTGACAAAGCTCTAGACCCCCCCCCCTAAAAACGATGTTTTCTATTTGAAAATCAGCATTTCAAATCACTTTATTTTAGTAGGTATTAAGCGTAAGACTGCACTATAATATCGTAACAAGCCTTAAACCATTTAAAACGTCATAAAATAAATTAAGGTATCGAAAATCGAAGCGAAACTTTGAATTAAAATAGCGTGTTTTGAGGTGACGTCACAAATCTTGAACTCCCTCCACCAGAGGCGGCATTAGGGTTGGTGTCACCCGGGGCGGTAGATCATGGTGTCACCCGGGGCGGTAGATCATGGTGTCACCCGGGGCGGTAGATCATGGTGTCACCCGTGGCGGTAGATCATGGTGTCACCCCCTCACGACTTACCCCATAGAACTCCGAGTCTTCCAGTGCCACATAACGGGAACATAATTTTACGTGTTGGTGTCACCCCTTGGGATGGTGTCACCCGGGGTGCCCAGCCCCATCGCACCCCTATTGACGCCAAAGCCCCACACTCCCCCACACATCGTCATACAAATGCGGGGACCCCCCCTCCTCCCTAGGTGCGGGACGTCATTTATGGACGGCCCGTTTTTGAGCCTATCAAATCGGGTTTTTCGATTACTAAGACTATCGTGTCCGAATAGCGATCTGATAAACAAATAAGATTTTATCAATTTATTTAATTTATGCTATTTTTCAGGGATTTATGCAAACATTTCTCCACTTTTATTATAAAATGTAATAAGTTTGGGGGCCCCTAAATCATCGGGGGCCCCTGGCTTTAGCTCGTTCAGCCCCCCTCTTAATCCGCCATAGATCCCGATGACAGAAAAAAAGAGATGCTTTCTTGAAACGGCATTGAGCGCACCAACGAGTTAGTCGCTATAAGAGTGGCCTCGAACAACTTTGAGTCTACCCCTCCCATCCCAGTTTAAATTATTGCAAACAATTCACTGTACAGAATACAATCTGAAGTGATTCTTAATTATTAAAACAAAGAAGTAAGTTGTAATTTACAAAATGTATAATATGTTGTCCTCATCCTTATATTAGTCTCTAGTTCATTTGAAAACATTTAAATATGGAGACTGTACTCAGTTGCCTATTGGAATTGGCTATCATTTAGGGTTAGGATTGTTGGCGGGAGAGTCAACAGAAGTCTGCAATAAGCCATGAAAGTTACAACAAAAAGGGTTGTTCTGGGTGGACACGCCTCCAATAACACTTGTTGAACCAGTGAATATTCATCATCTATCTTCATAAGGCATTTACTTCCCCGAGTGTTATAAGGAGTTATTACTATGCTTTTTACTAATCATGTTCTCCAAACAACTATGTATTCTGCTGTTGGGAGATGTTTTACTGCATTCAATGGGTGTTTAAAATTGCAAGGTTGTTTCTATGTAGATTAAGTTGTATCTCCACATTCAATCAAAGCGGCTGCTATTTGTTGTATGAAACTTCAGAAATGAAAAAAATTCTTTATGTAGCCGAGTGGTGGGCCAAGTTTATTTAAAACAATCAAGTCCAAGTCACTTGTTAAAGTGAGGCCACAGTTTTTTTTTGTCTCAACCACAGAACTACACAGAATACACACAAGTCTTACTCGATAGAAAGTAACACGTCGAAACAACTAAATGTGTTAGGTAAATAAGTATCAAAGATATCCAAGTATTCAGATATACTTTTCTTAAATGTTTTGGCATTATACCACCATTCTACCACGTATTTTCTCACCCCCGCACACCCCCATATCCTATCATATATTTTAAAACAACACATGGTTTGCAAAATATTCTTAAATGGGTGTGTATTGTGGCATTGGAGTTTTTAAAATAAATGTTTCGGGTGAAATGTTAAACGATCTAAGAATGTGAACTTTTTAAAGTCAGCTTCGTACAGCAGAACTCTAGAACGATCGTGTTACAAAAATGGTAGTCAGAGTTGTGTACGCTCAGGACGGTAACACTTCTTTTTATTTAGTGCTGCAAGTAATATGATAGAACAACTTTTATAGGTTGAGATTTTGTATGCGTTGAAATAGGTTTCGTGATTTCTCAGAAAATAAAACTTCATATCTCTGTGCGTAATGTTATTATTTTGGTTAAAGTCTTTATAAAATGATGCTTTACGGTATAATAAAATGGAAAAGACGTAAACAAGGTAAGGGTTAGCCTGACCGAACGTTACAAAATGGGGAACGTTTCGGCAAAGTGCCCTTTTCAACGAACATACAACACACAAATAAAACGAATATAAAAATAAAAAATAAAATTAAGAAACTTAACTGCGGTGAAATCCAAAGAATCCAAGAAAGTGAAACTGAGAGATGACAGAGCGAATTTATATAGGAAAGCAGAGAATTGGCGGGGCAAACGCATAGGTGGTCAAAGAGAACACTACATTCATCCCATGTGGGGCGTGTGTACCGTGATTTTCTATTAATCTATTTTCAAGCTTAACCCGCGCGGGTGTGTTTGTGCACGAGACAATGGCTGTGACTGCCAGGTCCTTGACACTCATAAGATCGCGTCCATTGAAGTGACGGGAGACGGGACACTGTTTGTCTAATGTATTCGCCCTAATGTGTTCAGACATTCGGCTCGACAAAGATCGCCCCGTCTCCCCTGTGTATTTCAAAGGACAGCGCTTACACACAATGGTGTAGACAACATTGCGGCTAGCGCAAGTGAAGCCATCCTTAATCTTAAATACCCCCTTAGGGAAGTTTATCTGTTCGGCTTGCACAACAAAAGGACATGTCTTACACCGAAGTCGGCAACATGGTAAAGTACCAAGATGGTTGGGTGATGTGTGGAGGCGAGTGCGAACCAGAAGATCACGTAGGTTACTGTCCTCTCCTAAATACAATGAGGGGCGGGGTGGAGAATGTGTTGTTCGTCTCAGGGTCCGCAAGGAGGATGGCTCGTTTCTTCAGGAATATTTCTTTGGCTTTGATGTTGTGTGGATGGTAAGTAAGAACCAGCTTGCTCCTCTTGTTGGTATCACGGGTGCTTGGTAAAAAGGCGTCGGCACGAGTGAAGTTTTTGACCCGCTGAAGCGCATATTGAAGTGTGGCTTCAGGATATGACCTTAGTCTAAAAAAACTCCACCATTTCCAAAGCCTTTTCCCAAAAGTCCTCCTGAGATTGACACAGTCTAAGGAGTCGAAGAAGTTGAGAAAAGGGAATGGAGTCCTTACAAGTTTTGGGATGAGAAGAAGGGTAGAGAAGATAATAGTGACTGTCTGTGGATTTGAAGTAGGCCGAAGTAAGGAGGCAGTTTTTCTGTCGAGTTACAGTGATGTCCAGGAAATTGACAGAGAGTTCAGAAATTTGGTAGGTGAACTTAATGGATGGGTGGAAAGAGTCAACAAAGTTAATAAAAGTGTCCATTTTACTTCTCTCCATATTATTCACCCCGATACCGTCATCTATGTACCTCTTGTAGAATTCAGGGAGGCGACCAGTGTATTCCTGTTCCACTCTGTGTTCAAAGTGGCCCATAAACAAACAAGCATAGCTTAAACCCATTTTTGTCCCCATAGCGACCCCACTCATTTGGTCAAAGAAC
Source organism: Radix auricularia (assembly GCA_002072015.1). Taxonomy (NCBI): domain Eukaryota; kingdom Metazoa; phylum Mollusca; class Gastropoda; family Lymnaeidae; genus Radix; species Radix auricularia. The sequence continues at coordinate 185,412 of MUZC01004684.1, read as the reverse complement.
TGGCCATTAAACTCAAGCGAGTTGAGGGTTAGAACTAATTCAGCCAGCTGTAGTAAGGCGTGTGTGGGTATACTGGGGTGAGGTTGCCTCTCCAAAAAATATTGCACAGCCAGAAGGCCATCATTGGGGGAATGGATGTATAAAGGGAAGATACATCAAGGAGGAACTGATAATGTTTTTTGTCTGGAGTGATGGTGAGTGACTCGAATGTCATTAAGGCATGGTTGGTATCTTTAATGTATGTAGGGAGTGATGCCACTATGGGTTGGAAGACACCATCAAGGAATTCAGAAATGTGTTCAGTTGGACACGAACAAGCTGAGACAATTGGTCTACCAGGGTTGCCATCCTTGTGAATTTTGGGAAGCAGATAAAAAGATGGCTTACCCAAGTAACTGTCAAAGATGTGCATCCTAGATGCTGATTTGGGGAGAGCGCATTCAGTAATCAACTCGTGAATAGTTTTCTTGACAGTGGTGTTATGTTTTATGATAGGATCCGTAGTTCTTTTTTGGTAGAACTGGGTATCTTCCAGTTGTCTATGGGCTTCTTTGATGTATAAATCTTTATCCCACACAACGACGGCTCCACCTTTGTCTGCCGGTTTGATGACCATATCTTTCCTTACCTTGTTTACGTCTTTTCCATTTAATTTTTCATAAGCCTGATTGCAGTCCCACCCCTCATTTTGTTTTCGGTATAAATACGTTGGCAAAGTTTTTACGTATAATAAATTTTAAGCTAGTTTTTGTCTCGGGCAAGTCTATTAATCCGACTTAATTTACGTAGAATCAACAAAGATAAGACCAAGAAGAATACCCGCATATTTGATTGGTATCCTAATGAAATTGTTTCCAAATGGACAACCGAATTTCAATTAATATACTTTATGTGGAAGCGATCTGACGAATTACGGAAAAACTTAATAGGTTGTGACATTAGATTTGAAAATGTGAAGAAGCTGCGGCGATTTCCTTAATTTATTTATGGAATTAGTTTCTTAATTTTATAAATAATTTAGTTGTTTCTTTTTTTTTTTAAATGAAAGACCCCATTTTAGTTATAAGCGTATTTGATAGGCTAGACGTGTTAGCTGGCAATGGCCCAGTTTAATTGATATCGAGCATTAAAAACATTCTTTTGATCATATCACTTCCCTGTTGACTATAAATATGTGATCTGTTCGTGTCACGACACTTCAACACAGATAACATTGAGCTGACACATTGCTCCGATACAGTTCAGCGCCGATTAGTCAGCAGTAACTACAGCAACAACTCTATTCTTAAACAAAAGATCACGTCTTGTCGTATCCTACAAGTTACTTAGCTCACCATTGTTCTTATTACACGAATCTTGATTACACTCAACAGACTGCTCGAACATTGATGTAAACTTCTTTCATTTTATTTACATTTTTGCCTTAGCCAAACCAATGAGTTTCCCTGTGTTGACATATTCCATTGTTAAAATGATGCTGTCTGTAAGAATTTTCAATACAAAGGCATATAATTTAAAATTAGTGCAAAACTTTTAGTCACTCTTACTGAAGGTGTTAATGAGTAACATGAACTCAAACTGTGCTATTCTACAAGACTATTTACAGACACTGTGAAATTAACAGTAGTTGATTTTTTGTTCAACATTTTACTATATAATACTTTTTATGTTCGAGCGAGCCTTAGGTCATTTCGACCAATTGTCATTCACTTATGTTCCTCTCCGACGTCCCTCCCTAAACACGATGAACATTTAACCAGACTTTTATTCTCAAACATTATTATCGCAAAACTTTTTAATGACCTAAAAAGACTTTTCAAAAACTTTTGGCCTATGCATGGTTTCAGTTCGACTCCTGTAACATCATCAAAGAACTCATCAAAATTCTCGAAAGATTAGTTGAAGATATGAACTCGCATATTTCTGCTCTAAAGCCTATGGATAATGGTGAATTCGCGTGCACAACCATGGCGGGATCAAGTTTGTCTATAGATGCTATCATTCGGAATCTCGAGGAAACGCCGCAGTTATTGGATGAGACTGGGAGACTGGAAGGAAAACACATGCGTCTTCACACACCAGTAGCTGGTGCTAATGGTAAGTTGGTAATAATTGAATTGTGGATGGCATAATATATTTGATCAATAACCCGACTCAATGAAGAGGACAGAGGACATAAGGTAGAGAACTGAAGGGACCAATGTACACTACACACTTTTAGTATTATTATTATTATTATTATTGTTATTTTTTATCATCACTTTTAATATTTTCTATAATTGATTTACTTGAATTCTGTCAAATAATTTATTTCTCTGGGGTGACCATATCAAATAGAATATTAACAGTTGGACTTTTATCAAATTATTTCTAGAGCAGTTTATGTGTAATTTAGAGTCGATAAATTTTGTGAAGTTCGATAATAATTTTAGAAACATATTAAGATTCTATTTTTAAAAATTCAGCTTAGTAACAGTCTTTTTGTTTGTATTTGATCAACTACTTTTTAAATCGTGTAAATAATACGCTTTATTTTTGTAAGTATAGTTAGGTATTACTTTAAATTTGATATTCAAATATCTGATCCTTAAATGAATTATTTATGGTTAAAATTCATTAAAGGAATTTTTTTCTAAATCACAATAGCTAGACTTTTAAGATTCTACCATGCAAATAAATGGTGTTTCTAAATAGACGAATGAGTTGCAGATTCACTGTCCTGAAATGGCAATGTTTTTTAGTTTGGTTTCTGTTTTCTTTTTGTCCAGGTCCTCAACAACATAGAACCGCCGTCCTGGTTCAAGGTATTTATTTAAGTTCAAAAGATGAAAGCACAAACTCGTATTCCATTATGAACAATAATTTGTAATAAGTATGATCATTTTATATTTTAAGTATACCACAGATCTGTACCTACTAGTAATTTATAATAAAGCATGATCACGTTATATTTTAAGTATACCACAGATCTGTACCTACTAGTAATTTATAATAAAGTATGATCACGTTATATTTTAAATATACCACAGATCTGTACCTACAATATTCAAATAATTGAGAGAAGAATCCTACCCAGCTAAAACAACACTTTCATTTAACAACTCTTCTCATAATACACGTTTCATTTCGGGGGGGGGGGGGGAAAATNGTAAATTCTTGAATTATGTAAATTATTATTATTTTTTTTTTTTATTTAAACAGAACGGATACATCGTCCAACCACAGAAACGGGAGCAGATATTACAGTGCACGTCAACGTTAGTAGTTATTTACATTATTAAATTGTCATGATAGAATATTGTTACATATTGAAAGTTGTTCAGCTTTGACCCCGAATAATATTTTCATTTCTTGGCGGGACAAAACTATTTCCATTTTTTAAGAACTATTAAATTAATCGAAATTTTAAGAATCAGTTTAGATTTAGTTTTACCATCATCCATCGCTAGTGTGAGCTAACTGCCGGGGAGTCCACTACCATAAGGAACAGCTGTAAGTCCATGTCTAACCTTGGTGTAACACTTGAGCGGGGCACCCAGGACCTCAAGGACGTCATAGAAAACCTGCGACTACAGTCAGACGGAAGTATTCGCTGCAGACGGAGCCCCAACGACTCTGTTAACGAGGAGAACATTGTGAGAATGATTGCTGAGGCCAAAGAACTCGTGGATCAGGTTAAAGGTGTCTTCAGGTCTCATCTAAGAATTCACTCTTCAGGTAAATGTTCTAAACGACAGTTTAAATTAGATATTTTTTTGTTAATTGGGGATGACTGTTTCAAAACCTTTTTTTTTTCTTTTTTCTTTTTTTTTAAAATGTTTTTCAAAGATTTAAGCGTTAAACTTTCGATGGAAGATAAAATCTCTTTTCTGAACGTTTAGTAAGAAAATCTGAATACGTAGATGAGTAATGTTGCTGATAAAAGTAACACAGAAAAACTAGGTATATGGCATGACTGGTAAAAATTTAATGTAGTGCTAGACGCATGCAGTCACGAGCAAATTTGAGGCGTTGATTGATATTTACTTTAAGTGATTAATTATTGTTGGATTCTTGAATAGTGTCGTCTTAGGCTGATGGCATTCAATTGTAAGGACGTTCGAACAATTTGTGTTTGGGATATGTGGAAAGTTTGGGGTTTTGAGGAAATTAAAAGTAACAAGGCAACAAATCTGCTGTACATACATTGTGACCCCGGTTAGTCTCGGTCCTTATTTTGTAAACGCGACTTATGTGAATGGCGATTTATTTATTTCTATGCTACGTCACAAGATTTGAGTGCCATGAAATTACCGCAATTTAACCGGTTTCGCGAAATCACGAGGCGTGACTAAACGGAGTCACACTGCATTATGAAGTAAATTTTTGTTTTTGACTTAAAGAACTTAATGTGTTATAATAATAGAATTTCAATCTCCACTTCACAACAAATTAAGATTCATTGGTAAAAATGATATTGTTAGTGTGTTGAAAGCGTTCCTATGTGATTAATTACAGAGATGTAGATGGGTGTCGTAATGTGTTTGGATAGTCCGTCCACGAGATGTAGATGGGTGTCGTAATGTGTTTGGATAGTCCGTCCACGCGATGTAGATGGGTGTCGTAATGTGTTTGGATAGTCCGTCCACGAGATGTAGATGGGTGTCGTAATGTGTTTGGATAGCCCGTCCACGTGAGAGCCAGTACTTAATGGTCACATCTATACTGGAACTTTATTTAACAATGTCAACGATTGGATAATAACATCAATTTCACAAAAAAATATAAAAAATTAAAAAACCATAAAAAACAACTTTTTGACTACAAATCCTTTATATACGAGACTAAACCAAAAGAATGTTCATTATAATACGCATCGCACGACAATACAAAAAGATTTTTTTAGCTTTGTCTCAAATATATAAAGGATTTTTTTAATTAAAAAAGCTTCTAGAGTCTGCCTGCTAGATTTCAGCTTAGTTTTATCACGGAAAAAGGGTTATAAAAACATTTTTAACATAGTTCGCACCGCGAGACAGATTAGCAATTAATAGCTTTACAATTTAAAAAATCGGGAATACATGTTTTTTTAAAATATCGTCAATATAATATGCACCGCACTGCGCAACAGAGAAGTCTAAAAGAAAGAATACCACAGCGACACTCTTGCACACAAATTAACATGCTACCCAGAAATAAGATTTTTTTTCTCAAATAGCTGAGTAGCTTTCTATACAAATTGCTTTCGGCCAATCTCTGTGTAGGAGCGAAAAACTCTTGTTCTAGCAGAGTCGTTTATTTCACCAACTAAATGAACACCGAGCCGTTGGGTGTCTTATTGGCTTCACACAGTTACAAGAAATTACCACTTATCACATCTAGAAGACTAGTGCCAGGTGTCATCTGAAAGCCATTTAATTAACTTTTAAAATAATTTAATTTTCAGCTCGTGACAGTGGCATTGGAAATTCAGTCAATAGCGCAGGTAAGGGAAATGTACACTTTTTAATTATTTGGGGTGTTCCGGAAGGGTACCTTTTATACTCGTTCTAGGGCCGACATTGGCTGGACACTTTTTATACTATTCTCTTCCAAAAGAGGTGGAGTAGGGGTTCGGCTTATAAACGAACGGACTCTAGAACGAGTATTTTCGGTATTTATTTCATTTCTTAAATCTTGGTTTACTTTTCATAAGTTGTCTGATAAAATAAAGTAAAGCTTAGCAGTTTTAAAATTTTATATGTGGAGTGGAGGAGGGAAATTCTAACTTTATTTTATTTGAATGGTAATACTTGCTCATTCTGTAACTTTGAATGGTAACACTTGCTTATTCTGTAGCTTTGAATGGTAATACTTGCTCATTCTGTAGCTTTGAATGGTAATACTTGCTCATTCTGTAACTTTGAATGGTAACACTTGCTTATTCTGTAGCTTTGAATGGTAATACTTGCTCATTCTGTAACTTTGAATGGTAACACTTGCTCACTCGGTAACTTTGAATGGTAACACTTGCTCATTCTGTAACTTTGAATGGTAACACTTGCTCACTCTGTAACTTTGAATGGCAACACTTGCTTATTCTGTAACTTTGAATGATAACAATGGCTCACTCTGTAACTTTGAATTGTAATAATGGCTCATTCTGTAACTTTGAATGGTAATAATGGCTCACTCTGTAACTTTGAATGGTAATAATGGCTCACTCTGTAACTTTGAATGGTAACAATGGCTCACTCTGTAACTTTGAATGGTAGCAATGGCTCACCCTGTATTGTTAAATGGTATAACTTACTCATTCTGTAACTTTGAATGATAAAAATCAGATAATAAATCTCTGAAAGACGTGAACATCACCTTATTTCTTTACTAAAATGATTTTTTTCTCTCTGGCTGTTTTTTCTGCTTGTATAGAGGAGAGGTTCTCTAATGAGCAATTTATAAAATCAAATGATTTCTTCAACAACGTTCTACAGCATAACACTTGGACAATTTCGCGTCCACCTCATCCTTTCAGGTTTTTCTCCAGCCCGAGTTTTGCCTAGTTCTACGTGAGGAAGAGAATCTGCTCTGACTTCCTAGATTCCCCTAAAACCTCCCCCCCCCACCCTTATATGGCAAGCCCTCTCTCCTAGGATTGTTAACGCTTAATACTACTTTGTCGCTCACACATAAAATTATATAAAAGCTCAGAGCCCTCATTATGTAACGCTAAGGGACATAAACAGCATATTGTCTCAAAATTGAAAATATAGAATTTTTATTCATAATCAGTTTGGTTTCAAGATTAACATAGCGTGTGGTGTTTCTCGCTGTAAAATATTACATGACGTCATTGTTTGAACTTATATGTTAATTTTGTAAAAGGGAACGATGTGAAAATAGTCGGGTCACTCCTTGGTTTTTATATTTTATTATTGTGTTCAAATAAATCATTATAATGAACTTAAATGTAATTATACATTCTTTTTTTTCTTTTAAACTCAATCACGTTCCAATTTTGGATTGTCCGACATACTGATTTGTCGGACAATCCAAAAATTGGAACGTGATTGAGTTTTTTAAAGAAAAAAAAAAAAAAAAAAAAAAAAAAAACTCAATCACGTTCCAGTTTTGGATTGTCCGACATACTGATTTGAACGCAGCAATAATTCACATTCTAAAGCATTGCATGAGATGCTCAATCGCGTGATCTGTTTATAACCACATGGACTGGATGACTCACCTTTACGTGGATCTCTTCAATGTGCTGTACACGTTTTGTCGTGTATACTGTTGCACCAATATTTATTTAAAATAAAATACTCAAGATATGGATGGCTTGAAGTAAATTTATTCAAATGAATAAAATGAAGTTTCGAATAATACTGTATGACTTCCAATAGCGCGTACATAGGTTAGGTTTAATAAAGAAATTTTTGTTCATCTTTATATTTCAGTATTCAATGAATGACGTCTATGGTCGCAGCCTTTCGTTGATGAGATTAATTAGTCCAGAAAGATATTATTTGGCTATTTGGAGTTTTATGTTCCAGGAAAGCTGTTACTTCAACAAAAAGTGTTTGCTTCCAAATAAATATTGAACCTTAAACCATTATTGAACTATGTACATGTAATTGCGTGTAATTATTTGTGTACATATCCTTGTATGCATAACATGTACATATGTGTCATTTTAACTGTGTGTATATCATTTTGTGCCGATCATTGAGTAAAGGCAATATCTGTCATTGACTGCCTGTAATTGTGAGTATATAATTTTGAGCTTATAATTTATATGAACAGTTATATGTATTCTTTGAACTGTCATATTGACAAATGTAAATATTGTAAAAAATGTATTTGAATTTATGAAGAGCATTGGGCAAATAGGTTATATTGCAAATCAAGGTCAGGGTACGACTAGGGCAAATGCCAAACAAGATTATGGTTCCTCCAGGGCATATGCCAAACAAGATGAGGGTACCTCCAGGGCATATGCCAAACAAGATTATGGTTCCTCCGGGGCATATGATGAGTGTTCCATCGGCACTCGCCGAATAGTGCTCTACACTTACACGTGTCTCCGTATTTCAGACATTCAATACTGACAACTATGTGGATACACGCATTACAACTCAGTGCCAGCCAATGTGTCATTCTTATCCTATAACTGTGGGTGATATTGATCATTTGAGACTGTTCGGCAAAGTCTGGATGTTTTTATTGAAAATAACGAAATTAACAAACAATGGCAAGGCTAACGAGTCAGTCAGCTAACTGTATAAGTTATTAATTGTAGTTAAATGGAATACAGAGTATTTCTTTGACGTTATCAATAAATCGGCGTTTTGGATTCGGGAATATCATTTGCCAAATATAGAAGAAGAGAAAAAAAAAACAATGACTTGTGACGATCTTTGTTGTTGCTAACTATCGTGTTGTCGATCTCGATCAGGTGAATGGAAACATTTTACAGATTAAAATGAATCATTAATTTTGACTTCTCTGCCTTCCTTTTGGAGAATACAAAACTAAAAAGTTTAGCCGAAGAATACCAACAGTTTTGTTAAATTCTTTTACAGAGAAATAAAAATCATAACGTTTTTAAGACAAGTTCTAACAGCCACGTGTGTCAACTTTTTTTCACATGTTGTTGATATCCAGGTAGCACAGATTGATCATTATACTAATCTTCACATTATTGGCGTGTGTTATGTCACAATTTCGAAATCACAAAATTTTATTCATTTAAATAAATCAATTATCCTGCGACATCTCCTTTAATTTGGTTTAACTTCAATTTTCCGTGTAGTATCGTCCCTAAATAGTGTTTTAAAATATATTCAAAACACACGTAAATAACGGGCTTGAATAGTATTTTAAAGTGATTTGATCAACAAAAGGTTCCTGTTAGATAAAATGGACCGTTTTTACCTGTAAATTAATTTTTTCCACCTAAGTTTAAAGAGGAACCCAACAGGTAATACCGGCTTTTACGAGATCATTGTTTAATATTGAATGATTAAATGTGCAATAATTGAGTGGTATCAGAGAGACCAAGTTTACATTACAATGTGTTATAAATAAAACGCTTACAATTGCAGATGAATTCTTGTGTACTTTTAAAAATAAATATTTTATTTTTATTTTAAATGCCATCACAATAAAAATAAGATACTTTAATCACATTATAATATGAATGAAATATACCCGTAAAAATTACTTATGTTACTGGGTTTTTTTTTTTATTGTACTCATTCTGTGTGAAATAGTTTTAATATTTTTTTAATGTTTGAAAAATCATTGTGTCTTTTTTATTGTACGTATTTCTTGTGAAATAGTTAAAATATGTATTTAATTTTAATCATTGAGAGAGCATTTTGACTGTTAATTTGTGTTTATTTCGTATGAAATAATTAAAATGTCTTTTCAAACAATGAGAAAGCATTGTGTCTTTTGAATGGGGATTCATTGTATGTGCTATTATAGAATTTTAATTTGAATAATCTTTTTTTTTTTAAAAATCCCTGTTAACTTAAGGTTTGTAAAAAAAAAATGCTATAAAAATATGTAAGTTTGTTTTGTCCTCTCTGATTTTTTAAAAAAGTAAACCTTTGGTAAAAGTATCCGATTTAAAACAACAAATATTAAATAACGTAGATAATATATTTCTGCTTTTTTGTATCTAACAATGGTGACAATGGTTGTAAATCGCATAATTAGCTGGCAGATGTTTTCATTAACGTACTTTTCATATTTACATTACCATGTACATTACGAAACAAACACTTCAGCAACAAAATTAATGTTTGCCTCTAAAAAACAGAATAGAGCTATTAATAATCAGTAATCTCCTTGCACTTCAATTTTATTAAACATATTATCTTTCATAAGGTCATTGTGGGAACTGTATAATTTGTTTCGTTTTAACTCCAGCTGGATGATAAAAGGGAGATTTTAGGGGTTAAGGATATGTACTATAAGTTAATCTTTTTTTATATCAGAGCGTTATTTAATTATATACAATCACCACTAGAAAGCTCACGTGGCAATATTGAGGGTGGGGAAGCCCTGAGGGCGGTCAGTCGGCACTCAAAGAGACGTCGGTCCCATGAGGTGCGGCGTGGACTAACGGGCGAGTCCAGAGGGCCAGAGGTGTGACGTGTCCAGTTACGCTCTGGCTTTATCTCGCTTGAATTAGGGAAACAAAGTGCGGGCAACCGCCACGAGTTACTTGATGTAGACGGCAACTGACCACAGACCAGACATCTAGCCGAGGGACTGAGCCGAGGTGTGAACTCGGGCGGTAACTGGGTAGATGGACACAGGGGCCACATGGCCTGGATGGTGGGGGTCTCACCAGAGATGGATATGTCAAACCAGCCCCACCCCCGTCTTAGCGAGGGGTTGTCACAGATGATTGACTGTTGACTTTCGGACAATGGGAATTTGGGGGCGGAGACCAACGAGTATTAGAGGGGACGCACTGATGAGAACTGGGACACACACACACACACACGCACGCACGCACGCACACGCACACGCACGCGCACGCACACGCACACACACACACAAAGACACACAGAGAGAGAGAGAGAGAGAGAGAGAGAGAGAAAGACGGGAAATAGGAATAGGGACGGAGATAGGAACACAGCCAAATATGGACGCATTCAGATTAGATTGTATGTTGAACGTCTATTAGATGAAGCAATAAAGTAGTAATAATCGTTAAATCAGTATTGGAGTTTTTGACGTTTGAAGCATGAAGTAACCGCAGAGTGTGTCTAGTGAGAGAAAGAAGAAGAGATGTCAGTCAAAAGAACACACGATATGTTAATGTAAGAGTGCTATGCAATTCTATAACTAGCAAATATCAGAAGTTGCTATCAGCTTTGGAATAATTTTGATAGGATTTCTAAATTAGTCTTCACGCATTTTTTTTATAGAACTTTATGCCCTTTTAAGATGTTTTTCTGAATTATATATATATTTGGCATAGCTTGTTATAATCTGATGCAGGACATGTATCAAAATTTTAATAAGGAAGATCAATCTTTGCGGACCAAAGTACAGTCAGTGGTCCATGGCTAGAACTGGACCAGTGATAAGGAATCCATGAATATTAATGGATCGAGTTTGAATTAAATTTTTATTTTTGGAATTCTGTTGGTTAAGTGATCTTTTATTTCTCTAAGATTATGATAATTTATTTAGTTAAGATAATTAATAACTTTTGCTAAATTTAATCACATGTTCAAATTTAAAAAAAAAATCTTTCTCCCTGAAAACGTAAAATATTACGTTGTAATGTCGACATAATGACATAATATTGTACCATGACACACAGACCAAAATTTCGCTGCTGTCTAATGTTAACAAGAATGTTATCAGGACATTCTTTCATGTTTCCCACTACACATAACAGACGATAAATCATTCTCAGATTAGTAAATGGCGTCAAATGTGACCCTTTTAAAAGTTCCTGTACTGAAGCTTTTGCTTTTAGTGCAAGAAATTAATAAAGTAGGTTAAAGGTTAACTTGAAAAACTTAACAACCATTCGAAGTGTAGTTGTTCGAAATACCTGACAAGTATTTTCCAATACTTAGCCGATTTCCTTTTACTACGCCTTCTAATTGTACATATTTAATTAGAAGATGATATCTAGTTAAAGTTAGAAGATGATATCTAGTTAGAAGATGACTTCAATCTTAAAAGTTAATAGATGTTTATTAAGGAACATAACAAACGAGTCCAAACATAATATAATAATTAATACTGGGATTTAAATTATCTTAAGGAAGGAATATGATGATCGTGACCAACTTTTACAGGTGCTATGTGTATAAGTAGCCAGACAAAAGATATATAGGGTCACAGTGGTCGGACGGCATGAAGTCTGTCACGGGTGAAGGCAGATACTTGTTCCCTGGAATCACAAGTGACTGAATCGGTACCTGACATTAGTCGGGGGGGGGAACAAAGGCGGCTGGGAAATTACGTGGTCCCTAGGGCAGCGGTCTCCAAACTTTTCTGCGCGAGGGCCGTATTACTTGTCAAACAGCAGCTTGGGGACCGACTACAGACAGTTTTGTGGTATATTATATGTAAAAATAGTATATTTGGGGATTAAAATGTCTCAAAGGGCCGGATGAAAAGGCCCCGGCAGCCGCATCTGACCCGCGGGCCGTAGTTTTGATACCCCTGCTCTAGCAGAACGTAGGACGCAATAATAGTCTGTATAGAAAGGAGAGTCATCTAAGCAAACATCTAGTGATTAATTTGTAAAAACTTTGTGTCGTGTTTGTATTTGTGTGAGAGAGTATGAAGGTAATGTATGTATGTGTTTGAGCATGTGCAAATATTACGTATATATTAAAATATATAAGTTATTTACAAACGTTTGATCAGCTGAGCAGATCTAATATATGAGAAAGTAATATGTAATATCAACTCTGGACAGTTTTCGGCTACAAAAAACCGTGATTGTATTGATACTGTCAATGTTAGCCTTCCCCATTTTTCGCTTCTTGTATTATCTATAGAATTAGCTGGGTAGCGAAGTCAATAGTGCGCTCGCCTCACAAGCTGAGGGGCGTGGGATCGAGCCCACGTAAAAGCCACTATAAAAATTTTGAGAAATGAATAACGCTAAGAAAGTCCTCGGCTGACCTGGAGAGGGATGGGCACCCATTGAAGTATTGGGAGACAAGACTTATATCTTTTCCTTTCAAGTAACAAAAAGAAGAAGCTGAGTAACCTTAAACCTTATCCCAAACCTATAACTCAATAGCCCACCACCTCGTTTTGCCCCACCCAGTCTCTCTTCTACTATATAGGCTCGCACTGCTCTCTTCCTGTTTTACTTTCATTGACTCTTTGGATTTCACCGCAGCTACGTTTTTTAAATGTTCGTTTTATTTGTGTATTGTTTGTTCGTTGAGGAAGTCTCTTTGTCGAAACCTTCGCTGTTTTGTTACGTCCTGTCATGCAAACCCTTACCCTCTTTACGTCTCTTCCATTTACTTTTTTATAAGCCTGATTGCAGTCTCACCCATATTTTGTTTAGAGCGGAGCACAACCTCAAGTTATCAGCTGCCTCTGAGATACGAGCTAACGCACAACAAACAAAGGAAGATTTTCATTTCTACAGTTCTGGTTGCCCTTTAAAACAAGTCCTCGTAGCATTGAAAAAATGTGACAAGTAGAAGAGGCAGTGATTCACTGGAGTGTTTTAGTGAATGTTTAATTGTAGCTCTAATATAAATTCAAAAAATGTAAAAAAAAACATTTTGTTGTTTGAGATAATGATATGTATTTGCTGATAGGTGTTTTCATGACGAAAAATGTTCGGCGGAATACCTGTAAAGATATTTGGGCGCATGTCGGGTAAATGATATAACAGGGCTTTCCAATATATGACTTACGTGTGTCATTGTGATGTTCGTATCCAGGGCAAGAAACTTTTCACTTCCTGATTTACAGCGGCGTCAAGCGGTGATAAAGCTGTCGCAAAGAATATCGCTTGCTTGTTGGCCATTGTTATCTCATATACTTGTATTTAATGGACATGAAAAGTTTCCAAGAGAGGTCTGATTAGGCAATGATCATATATCTTTTACGTCAGAGGCGTGTGTACGAATCGGCGCTAATCTTATAAATGAAAGGGCTGTATAGTCTCTGGATTCAATAATAATTCAAACACATTGTTTTGATAGATGATGAAATAATTATAAAGTCTTAAACAAAAATTAGACGATACCAAAAAAGAAAAAAAAATTATGCTAATCTTTAAATCTATATTTCCAAAAAAAATATTTAATGTAACATATAGAAAAATCCGTATGTCTGACCTAAAAGGCTTACGTCACACAATTTATTTTATGTTTTAAGCTAATAGCATGATAACGACTTTTACAGTACTCCATATAATATAATTGGTTTTTAAAATTATAACACTATTTTCCAAAATCTACAAAAACAAAATTAAATGTGGTTCTAAACTTTAGAGGTTGAGAATAAAATAAATGCGGTCCTAGGCTACAAAGGTTAAGTGTAAAATAAATGTGATACTAAGCTGCAAAGGCTAAGTATAAAATAATAGCCGCATTAAATAATAAATGCTACGTATAAATAAATCCGGAGTTGGGGTGAATTTAATTTAAGACATTTGCCCACACATAGGCAACGCGAGAGGCGGATTAGTCTCGGCAAAAGGGAACTGTCATCGTTAGATTTAATTGGCGCTCCAAGAAATTCTGATTTATTTGCTCTTATAACTTTAGCAGCTCTAAAACTAGACAGAGGAATCATTATACATATATATATAAATAAACAGAGAAATTGTATACATTTGTATTTATACATTCATTTACTGAACTTTCCTAGTAGAAAAAAATCGTGATTATGCTACCAAAATCTAAATTATTTTTAATATCTTGTTCTATGGACATTATTGCAAGATTTTGTAGTTTTAAATCACTCATGTAGCAACAAAAATATGTTTTATCAACTTCAGTTCGGAGATGATCTTTTCATAACTAGATACTCTGATCAGTGGCGTCGCTAGGGGGGGCGGGCCGCCCCGGGTGACACCATTAGGGGGGTGACACCAAAGCCTAAAATTTTACTGTTGATTTAATGTCAGAAAAAAAAAAGAAGACACATTTTCTTCATCTAGAAAGGAATACAATGAAATTACATTAAAAGCGAAACATTTTTATTTTAAAAAATCAGTTAACTTGCAATAATAAAACATTCCCAAAACACAAACTAAATAAAACAAATTATGGGAAAAAAGACACAGCCGCACCAGAGAGATCTTCAAAAACGCTGGCGGCGTTTTATGTTTTTAAAGATACCAAGCAAACTGAGCTTTGAAGTGTTGGCAACGTGGACGAATCCCACCCCCTCTTCCCTCCACAAGAGAGGGGTGGTGGCGTAATACGATTTTTCTATTATTTTTTTTTTAAAGTGTTTTCTGTGTTGTTATTTTTAGAGAAAAAATATGAATTTAATGTCTTTGAGTCTTTGAGGGTAATATTTTTTTTAAAAAACAACAAATATTTGTTAAAGGCGTGCAAGCATAGATATCCATGTTTATTTATAGGTAGTCTGGTTCGTAGGTCCCATCCCCATCATTGTACCTTTTATGTTTTGAGTTACCGCGCAGAAAATTTCAGTAGTTAAAAAATTAGAATTTCTGCGCCTTGTCATGAAAGTTAGTAGCGACTTTATTTCTTATTCTACCCGGAACTCAGTCACATCCTTTTTTAAAATTCAATTAAGAAAACAAGTATAAAT
>MUZC01004684.1:151863-167612 GCA_002072015.1 Radix auricularia | reverse complement strand
CCCCCCCCCCCCCGTTTTTCTAAAATAACGCCTCTTCTTGTGGTGTAGGTACAGCCAGGGCCGGTCTTAGGCCCCTGCAACCTATATGCGGCCGCAGTGGGCCCCACGCTTTTATAGGAACCGCATATTTTAAATCTTCCCTATTAACTTTAAAATACCTTATCCATACCCAAACTTGCGCCCACGCAAAAATTTCGCATACTAAGACGCAAAGGGCTTCGCATATGCTAAGACCAACCCCGTGTACAGCCATTAATAGGACATATTTTGCGGCCCAGCGGTGATATATTTTCTTTTCTTATGCGTGCCGTTTTCTTATAAAAGCGACAACTGTGAGGTGTATCGCTTTATTTTCAAAAGAAATCCATATCTTTTTGAGCGATTAATTTTTTTTTACGGTTTTGCGTAATTTATAACAAACACTATGTAATCAAATATATGTTGTACAAATTCGTTAATAAAGACTTGAAGTTAAGAATATTTTTGTTTCACCTTGGTTTTCCCCCGTTCAAAAGAAAAGGGCGGGTGTTGGGAATGACATTTCTTTTCAAACGTCCCAAGGTGCCACCCTCTAACTGTGTGCAATCTGGGGCGGACCTCCCCACCGCCCCCAGCTACGCCACTGATGACGAAGTTTACCAAATTTACATAATCGATCTGCTATGTGAAGGTAACGTATGGTCGGTGGAGGTCATGTTGACATTTTGATCTCGGAGGCTTGTTTATTATCAATCAAAATAGAATATCTTATGTCATTTTGTGAAATCACTCTCCTTACCTGTGGAGTCATTACTTTCATTATAAGAGAACTCACTTTCAGTTTTAAGGTCGCGATCTTTTTTTTTTTTTTTTACATTTCATTTGAATAGCTGATATAATTTAAAAGGTTGAGGGGGGGATCTGAGTTAGTCGAAGCCCAAATCTGTAGATAGTCCTGTACATGCAGACATGTGAATGAAACTTCTTAATCTTTTCAACTGCTGGTGCCCTCTGGAAACGTTTCCTACCAGTATCATCAAAATCCAACTCGTTGGTCCTTGACGTCACATGCATACTTTCCGTAATTACAATGAGGATGTTTTTTAAAATTAATTTTAAGAATTTACCTGTTACACAACACATTACAATGGGAACATACGGAAGCTAAATGTACGCTCAGAAATAAATAACGAAATAAAAAGTAAAACACCCCGCGTGATAACCGACCAGGAAGAGGAAGTTTATTCCTAAAGCTGACCCTTTATGTTATTTATATATATAGGTAAAAACCGAACACAGTAATAAAGAGGGATAAACTCCTTATGCACAGTTTTATTCCCGCTGTGATTCCAACAAGCAATGCAGTTACTTTCTCCTGATATTGCTAATGTTCCAGTTTTGTGTCTACGAGTGTTTTGAACGGATTCATTATGGAACATGGCATCACCGACAATGTTTTTCTAGGTAAGTCTTACAAATGTGCACTCGATGTAGAACTATGAGAGATATATATTGTCATTTAATGATGCAGGCATATATCTTATTACTAATTAGTGTTCTCTGAATTTTCCAGATATTTTTATGAATTTTATCAAAGCAAATTATTTTATTAAAATATTTAAGTTATAATAGGCTATGATATTTACATCCCCCTTAGTACTGTTTCAATAGATGGACATACATCTTGATACAGATAGAACTAAAGCATTTTAAACTTTAAGCTTGATGAATATATTGAACTCAAGTGTTGGTAAAATAGAATCGTTGATAAATATTTCTATAACAAATTAATTAATGTTAATGACGTAGTCTTTCTTTCGTGGGTTGTCCTTTATATTAAGAAGCCACACATTTTTTTTTTGTATTTGGCAGAGTTTCTACACACATGGTTATAGTTTGATTTTTATTTAGTGTTGTTTTTTTTTAAATTTTCACTTGAAATGGTTAATTACATTCTGGGTTTATTTGTGCTCGTTTGAGCATTTAAATGTTAAGATGCCTAATGAAATGTTAATAACAAAAGCTCTAAAATATGTTTCTTTGACTGTTTTAAACAAAACTTGTCACTTTTTTATCACTAAAACAAGTTTTCCTAAAGCTGGATTCTATATATAACAAATTTTAATTTAAAACATAAAGCTTCACTTTAGAAACATTGATGACAAATAAAACGTAAATTTGGAAGATTACTAAAGGGATAACATTGTTTATTGTAGATGAAGCGCAAAGAAGAGTTAGGAGTTCCACAAAGGTGAGAATAAACTAATCGATAACTTAACTTACATTAACTATTACCACAAATATTGTTGTGTTTGGAGTTACAATTTAATAATAGTTACTCAAATAAGGGTATTACAATAAAGTTTAAATTTACATGACATAATTTGATGGAAATAATCAATGCTTATTCCATTATAAAATTTATTTAAGTAAGGGAATTCTCATTTTTCACTTCAGACTACTGTTGTGGTGTCACTAGGGGATACAGTGGGGGCGGGCCGCCCCGGGTGACACCAACCCTAGTGACGCCTCTGGACTACCATTGTTAACAATCGGTGCACATAGATCCTATTCCAAAAATTCATAGTTTTTAATGCTGTTAATTCACTACATCTATGCAGGTCGTTTAAAGCTTTTTAAAATCAGGACTTTAGTCAGTCAAGAGTTTCTTCAACATTAAATTATTTTGTTTACTATCAAGTGTATTTTCACGTTTAAAATTATGTAAATGGCAGATACAATCTTTTTTAAAAAAATTAAACATTGGTTTTAAAAAGCTTTTGAATCAAGTCTGCTTAAATTGACACGCAAATAATTTTCTCACCAGAATTGTAACTTCCTGATAGAGGTCCAAATTGGCCTAGAAAGATTTCAAGAAGATTTAAGCGACATTGAGGAGGACTTGAAGCCTGTAACAGGTCAGCATCACTGCAGGATTCGTCAAGATGCCTCTGGAACTGATATAAGCACCGCTTTGGAGGACATGCCAGGAATACTAGATGTATTGAAGAATAGGGTCGAGACTCATTCTCGTTATCATCATCCTCGGCAATCTGGCGAACATGTGCAAGGTAACTAATATTTCCATAGATATTGTAGTTGATTTTCGTAGATCTGCTCTTATATGAATATGATCTCGTCTTCTACTGCTTTCATATCAATATAATCTTATGCTTCACTGCTCCCATATTAATATGATCTCGTCTTTTACTGCTCTCATATGAATATAATCTTATGTTTCACTGCTCCTATATCAATATAATCTTATGTTTGACTGCTCCTATATCAATATAATCTTGTGTTTCACTGCTCTCATATCAATATAATCTTGTGTTGCACTGCTCCTATATCAATATAATCTTGTGTACAACTGCTCCTATATCAATATAATCTTGTGTACAACTGCTCCTATATGAGTATGATCTTGTCTTCTACTTCTCTTAAATCAATGTGATCTTTCATCAACTACCATGCTTCCTTATCTGATTTTAAAATACACATTTACATTTTTGTCTAAAATTTTTCTTTTTTAATGTTGATAGTTTAGATTTTAAAACCCTAGTTAAAATGCTGCGTCTTTGTTTTTAAATTCAAAATAATTTGATTTTTCATGATGCTCTCTGACCCCAACCCCTCCCCAAAGCTCTTGGGAGTCGTTCGTGTTTCATGTATTTTAAAGGTGTAATCAAATTTGGAATTTTAGTCTTTTAAAGTACATCGTTAAAATTTTTCGTTTAGATTCCCCGCATCGTCACGCCACACATGTCACATTTGGTAAGTCGACACACGAGAAGCTTTCTATCTTATACTGTTGTATTTATTATATCATAAATTAGAGATCAGAAATAACATCTTTTATGGGAGTAATTTCTTTGTCATAAAATATGTACGTTTCTATGTATGTACGTATGTATGTATATATATATATTTGATATATGAATAAAATATAAAATTTAATTATTATTCCTGTGCTTTTTTAAGGTACATTAAATCTACATTGTTAGTTATTTAAGTGCAAATAAGTGTGTGTTTTAAACAAAATTTTATTAACATATGCTCTCTGCACAATTTAGAAGTTACCCATTATTACCAAATCTCTCAAGCAGATCAGTTGTCAGCAGCGATGATGGAATCGGCCGGCCATGCTACAGAATCTGTGAGTCTTTGCAACACTTTGTTTTACATACCTACTAATACCAACAGCCGCATGTATTCTCTTTGACTCTTAGCAAGACTTTGTTTAAAATTATAATATCTACAGCCTCCAGTTTTCTCGAATACTTCACTGTCAACCTGTATGAGTTGATTTTACTGTGATGTTTTCGGGTGTTTTTTTTTTTAAATTTTGTTTTTAAAAAAGTGATTGGAGATGTAAAAATAGACCTTGGCATTCATTGGTTCCCAAGGAATCCAGTGTATCCATGTCTGTGGATTCTTTTGTAACCCATTCAATACATCTTTAAAAATATCCTAGAGTAGACGACGCTTGAATAAATAACACAAAGTGTCATCCTGTGTAGTAAATCTCATCTTGCTTTATACATTGCAGACAATGCTTCTATACAGAAGATTAGTTCGTCCTGAGTAAATGAAAAAAAAAAAAAGATTTGTCCTCATTTATATCACATTATTCGCTTATAAAGTGTTCTCCTACACTGCTGAGAAATAATTCTTTGAGAAATACTTTTTTTAGCGCATTTTCGAGAAGTCGAATGCGCTATTGCACCCGTTTTGTCCGTCCGTCCGTCATCACCCTTGATCTCAGCATCCATAAGTCCTAGACCCATGAGGTATATATGTTTTTTGTATGTCCTGACCTGCCATTTGTGCATCAACACTCAGTTACTCGATCCGTTAAAAAACCCCGTTAAAACTACCAAACAATATTTCGAATCGAGAGGTAACACTAGCGCAGGGAACGGCCGCCATTGCCGGAAGTCGAATACATAATCCCTCACGCATTGAAGAGTGGTGCGAAAGGGTGCAAAAGAATTAGTTGTTTTTTTTTAGTTGACGTCATTAGAATATGTGTAAAAGTTTAGAGAGTTTTACGTCATCATTTGTGGTGACTTGTAGTTAGATTAAAGAGAAAATAATTTTTTTTTAAATGTAAAGAAATGACTTTTAAATAAAAAAAATGTCAGGTATATTAATTACACAAGAAAATTCATAAAAATATGTCTAAAATCTAAACACAATTACTGATAACTACATAATTCTGATATCTAACATAAGTACTGATACATAATACGAAAATGCGCTAACACGTCCTGAATTCCAATAGGGACCAGGCTTAACATGATTTTTTTTATCTGATCTTCATTTCCTATTTTTAAAAAATAATAACAATTAATAGTTTTAAATTTGTCAATTGCGTAAAAGCGAAAAGAAAAATTTATGTTTTTTATAAAAAAAATAGGACACCGGAGCAACATTACGAAACAACTGCAACTGTATGATGAGATTAAATAAAATCTTGCAGCGTTGCAAGGCCGATTTATTTCGATACAAGGAGTATCTGGAGTCTGCTATCTGTTTAGTCAACCATGACAGGTCAAACGTTACAGAGACAATCAGTCAGCTCATCGATACAATTAAGACTCGAATTCCCGCCTTGAGAGATGTGTATGAGCAACACAGGAACGGACACTCTGGTGGCAACGGTAGGATTAGTTTATTGTTCGGCTTAACTCTGAAGAAATGTCTTAGCTTTAATTGTTTTAAATATTTATTAGTTAACTTTCATTGTTTTAGATATTTTGTAGTTAACTTTCATTGTTTTAGATATCAGTAATTAACTTTCATTGTTTTAGATATTTTGTAGTTAACTTTCATTGTTGTAGATATTTAGCTGTTAACTAAATACGCATGACCGTAAATGTAAGATTATACAGATTTATGTATGCAAACATAATGATGCATACATTGTTGTATATTTAATATTTACTGTTTTATATTCCTTGTTGTATATTCATCATGGTACGTGAATTGCTATATATTCATTGTTTTATATTTATTGTAGTGTATTCCTTGTTCATGGTATAATCATTTATGTATATCCATTGTTGTATAATCATTGTTGCATATTCACTGTATAACCAAATCAATCATTGTTTTATAGTCGGTATGTAACGAAAAACATTGATTGTTGTAAATCTAGTTGTCAATTCATTGCTGGGCTACGCGAGATCAAGCTCTCATTAAGTTCAGTTTATCTGAGCCATCTCTCCTTCTCTCTATTCACTCTCTTTGTGTCCCTCTTTATTCTCTCTCTCTCTCTCTCTCTCCCTCTCTCTCTCTCTCTCTCTCTCTCTCTCTCTCTCTCTCTCTCTCTCTCNTATATATATATATATATATATCTTGGTCTCTCTCCTCCCTTTGTAAGTCTCACTTTCACTACTCTCTGCCTTTCACCTTTCACTGTTTCACTCATTTTCTTATCTGGCTGTTTCAAACTTGCTGTCTGTTGAACTCTTTTTCTGGGTTTTTTTTTCACACATTCTTAAATATTGTATTTATTAGTGAGGTGCGTAGGTTTTTACGGATTTGTGTGCTTTATTACCTTTATTGCTGAAACACAACTTGAATGTTTGTACTCAACTTGTATTGTTTGTATACAACTTGTATTGTTTGTATACAACTTGAATGTTTGTATACAACTTGAATGTTTGTATACAACTTGAATGTTTGTATATAACTTGAATGTTTGTATACAACTTGAATTGTTTGTATACAACTTGTATTGTTTGTATATAACTTGTATTGTTTGTATACAACTTGTATTGTTTGTATACAACTTGAATTGTTTGTATACAACTTGTATTGTTTGTATATAACTTGAATGTTTGTATACAACTTTAATGTTTGTATCCACCTTGTATTGTTTGTATACAACTTGAATGTCTGTATATAACTTGTATTGTTTGTATACATTTTTAATTTTTGAATACAACTTGTATTGTTTGTACACAACTTGAATTGTTTGTGCATACAGGTTAGTTTTTGAATAACAAATTTAAATTGATTTTCCCACAACCAACATTGTTTTTTTTGTCAACATATTTAAAATAATATCTTCTAATATTAAATTTGTATCTTCACCATAACTATAATATGTAAATAACGACTTACTCTCCCTCCTTTATTTGACATGGTTCTCAGCTCGTGACAGTGGTCTTGGACTTTCTGTCAACAGTGGAGGTAAGATACGAAGGCTTATATGTGTTTTTAGTCCCACGTATTTTGTTTGTAGTATTTTAATGTTAATCCTAAATTTATCATTGTTATATTTCAAATAGAAATTTTAAAAAAGAAAACATAATGGAACGCCAGTCTTAAAGTGTAGTTATGACACATTATCTTAGGTGTGTGTGTGTGGGGGGTATATATAAATTTTTTAAATACCTTTCCCCTGAACACGATAATGTTCGAACGAGGATTTACTTCAATGCCTTTTTAATATCATTGATGATACGTGTTTTATTTATTAATTATTATTATTTAAATAAATAATAATTATATTTGTGTTTCAGTCCTGTGTTCTGAGGCTTCACTGTTTTCAGAGAACTGAAGCGGTTTAAAGTCTACACATGGCATATACAAACAGATGACGTATAGAAAAAGATGACGTATAGAAACAGATGACGTATAGAAACAGATGACTTGTAGAAACAGATGGGATGTAAAAAGTATGACTTAGCAGATATTTCTGTTACTTAAGATGGCGTATATAAATTAAAAGCTTCGTTTCTTTGATGGCCGCCTGCAGACGACGCAGTGACTTTTTGTGATTTTCTCATGCCTTCCATCCATTTACGAATATGGTCAAGCTAAGTTCACTCAAAAAACCCAACCAATGCACAGAAAGAGCTTCCACTTAGTTAAGGAGATTGCTTGTTGATAAACTTGTTTCTGAACACATAAGCTGAGATTAAAAAATGTGTATTATTTTTCAAGTATTTGACATGGTGACAAACCGAGCCAAATGAATGAATGTACATTCTCTTTTGGGTTGAGCCGTTAGGCTCTTAAAACCCGGTTCAATTTTTCGCAGGCGAGCCTCATCATTCGGGCATCGCCATAGAGGTAATCCTCAGCAGGTACCGCAACTTCACCACCCAAAACCCCGTCCAACTCGGGGCAACATTCCAGTACGTGGGCCACCGTCTCCTCGGGGCAGCCACACAGCCGACAGGCCAAATAAATGATACGATTGTCACAGCGGCGTATCGTGGGTAGATCTATGTGCAGCCAGGGGCAGAACCCACTTTTTCCGCCCCAACCCCCCTCCCAACACAAAAACACACAAAAATATGTTATTTCTATATAAAAATAGATTTTATTAGAAAATGATAATAAGGACACTATACAATATCACGTTAGAAAGACAAAGAAAAGCTTTTAACTTTTTAAAATAAAATTTTTCTGTTTTTTCTCATGGCGCAACCATTCATGTATCAATGTTGTCAGCCATGCCACGCTCAGTAGCATAAATAGCTATAGATTACTAACATTAGTCAATCTTGGTGTATGCATCATTGATCTTACTTAATTTTTCATTAACTTAATTTTAGAGAAGCTACCTTGCATTACTTAAGACAGTGGTAAGCAATGTTCAAATTAATGATAATTTGTTAGACAGGGTAACTTCGAGCCTAAATATACTAATAAACTTGAATAAATCAACTGGTCTTGAATTCATTAATTCTTATTAATTTTTTAAAAACTCTTAAGGTAAAATATTCCTTGCTTTACAATGTCCTGTGAGATATTTTAAATACTCCAATTTGAAGGCAAAATATCAAAACAGAGGGGGCGGTGGGGCGGTCCGCCCCGGGCGCACACATTATGAGGGCGGCATTTTGTGGGCAGTTAAAAAGTACAGCCGTTTCCGACAACCGCCTTTTAATTTTTTGAAGAGGTAAAATAATGGTGAAAAAAAATATTAATAATTTCGAGTCTTAATCCTAAAGTGGAAAAAGTCAGCAGTCCCGAGCCTGCGCTCTTCATGGGGCTTACCGGTAAACCCCCTCAGCTCTCTATGGCCCCCTAAGGGACGTAAAAGCTGAAGTGTGTTTTCTTAGCTTTTCTTTTCTTTATTAAAAATTATTTTAAAAGTTTTTCAATTTTAGATGCTAGTTAACAACGAGAATTTGCACTTTCCACAATTATGTTCCACTCAAAGCATTCGATTCTCTTATGTCTAAATTGGTAGAGTACAGTTATTTTTGCTTTTACAACTGTAGCGGCTGTCAAATTCTAAGAATTATCCAAGTTATCACCACATCAGTGTCACTTTCGCATGCTAATTAAGCTCATTGTATTTCAGTACAGTAGCATTAGTATCAGAATAATTTATATCCAATAAGTAGTTCGAAGTTTTGGCAGAAGAGGCGTTCACATTAGGATAGTTTCATTTAATTCTTTTATTAATTTTATATTTAGCTTTTCTTTTCTTTCAATAAAGAGCTCCTCTTTCTTTTCTTTTTTCTTTTTTTTTTCTTTTTTTTTCTCTACTTTTTTCAATTTTTACAATTTTCTCTTTTAGAAACTAATTAATGGGTATGAATTTGCCGCCCCTAGCCAAGTGCCGCCCGGGAATTCGACCTCTTGCCCCCCCCTACCGCTGCGCCACTGAATTGTCATTGTCTTTCATTTAGTGCCTATGTAAATATTCCAAACAGATGGCAACGCTGTTTCCTGTTTGCCAGCTGAAGTTGGTGTAAGTCAATACAACAGTAAATGTCATTTCATGTAGGTGCAGGTCACTGTCATAAGTTGTCAAGTGACATAGCGATTTTAAAAAAATCAAACAGGAATACCAACAGTTTAACTAGCCTTAAAATAAGACATTTGTAGTATAAGCGTTTGTTATGTCATTGTGGTCGGGGGTGGGTAGATACCCAAGTGTGGACAACCAATAATCTGGCTTAGCGACAGGATTAGTGACATAAGTCCAACCTTATTCTTTAGTCAAATGTCTGGAGAAATGATGATTAGTATCATAGTAAATGAATATAATTTATTGCAATAAAACAGCATTACAATTTTACCAAGTCCTTGTAAAACGAATATTTATAAAATTCTTTAACAGTGTATTTTAATATTTATTTATTTCAAGTATGTGCGTATGTTTAGAAAGTACATCTGCATGTTCTCACGTACTCGAAATAAATAAATTTGTTATTTAAACATTTTAATTTTTTACGCTTTATAACTTGGCATTATGTGATGTACTTTATACGAATATATTCCTCGTGATATTAAATATAAGTTTTAATTTTTGTGAACATTTATATTAATGTTTGTGCGACTTTAAAATTTACATTCCATGCATTATATTTTTTAAAAAATATTACTATTATCATATATTCTGAATATTTACTTTGCTCTAAACATTTTTTGATAATTTACTTTGAATACAAAATATTACCTGATAGACATGTTTTTCACAAACCACATTATAGGTGACATGTTGTCATTGTACGCTAAACAAGTGTGAATGTTGTAAGTTGTACACTAAACAGGTGTGAATGTTGTAAGTTGTACACTAAACAGGTGTGAATGTTGTAAGTTGTACACTAAACAGGTGTGGATGTTGCACGCTAAACAAGTGTGAATGTTGTAAGCTGTGCACTAAACAGGTGTGGATGTTTTACACTAAACAGGTGTGGATGTTGTACGCTAAACAAGTGTGAATGTTGTAAGTTGTTCACTAAACAGGTGTGGAATTGTACGCTAAACAAGTGTGAATGTTGTAAGTTGTACACTAAACAGGTGTGGATGTTGTACGCTAAACAACTTTGAATGGTGTAAGTTGTACACTAAACAGGTGTGGGTGTTGTACACTAAACAAGTGTGAATGTTGTAAGTTGTACACTAAACAGGTGTGGATGTTGTACACTACAAAGGTGTGGATGTTGTAAGTTGTACACTAAACAGGTGTGGATGTTGTACACTAAGCAGGTGTGGAATTGTACACTAAACAGGTGTGGATGTTGTACAGTAAACAGGTGTGGATGTTGTACACTAAACAAGTGTGGATGTTGTAAGTTGTACACTAAACAGGTGTGAATGTTGTACACTAAACAGGTGTGGAATTGTACACTAAACAGGTGTGAATGTTGTACACTAAACAGGTGTGGAATTGTACACTAAACAGGTGTGAATGGTGTACACTAAACAGGTGTGGATGTTGTACACTAAACAGGTGTGGATGTTGTAAGTTGTACACTAAACAAGTATGAATGTTGTAAGTTGTACACTAAACAGGTGTGGAATTGTACACTAAACAGGTGTGGATGTTGTACACTAAACAGGTGTGGATGTTGTACACTAAACAGGTGTGGATGTTGTAAGTTGTATACTAAACAGGTGTGAATGTTGTACACTAAACAGGTGTCGAATTGTACACTAAACAGGTGTGAATGTTGTACACTAAACAGGTGTGGAATTGTACACTAAACAGGTGTGAATGGTGTACACTAAACAGGTGTGGATGTTGTACACTAAACAGGTGTGGATGTTGTACAGTAAACAGGTGTGTATGTTGTAGACTAAACAGGTGTTGATGTTGTACAGTAAACAGGTATGTATGTTGTACACAGTGGATGTTGTACACTTAACTGGTGTGGATGTTGTACACTAAACAGGTGTGGATGGTGTACACTAAACAGGTGTGGATGTTTTAAGTTGTACACTAAACTGGTGTTGATGTTGTACAGTAAACAGATGTGGATGTTGTACACAGTGGATATTGTACACTATAAATTTGTGGATGTTGCACAATAAACAGTTGTGGATGTTGTACACTAAACATGTGTGTTGCTGTACACTAAACAGGCGTGTTGTTGTACACTAAAGTATTGTTTCTAAGTTGATGTTAGATTCTTTAAGTTGATGTTAAACTCTAGCGTTTTGTTGATAATCAGATTTCTTTTTGACTTAGACAATTTGGAGCTAACTTGATTTTTTATGCCAAACAATATATGCTTTCAGGACAAGAGTGTCTTATAACATTTTATTATTTTAAAGATCATGTTCACTTTTTACCACTTAAGTGTTAACTTTTTTATAATCATGACAGTAAATGAGTCCATTGAATTGTAAAGTTGAGTCAATTATCAAATAAATAAATTTCATTTTCTACTGCTACTGCTACTGTATTCCTAAGTTATGTGTATTTGTATGTACGCGAGTGAGATTTGATTTGGTTGGTCTAGAGATAACCAAACAGTGGATCTCAACAGTTGTTTGGTCTAGAGATAACCAAACAGTGGATCTCAACAGTTGGACTTGAGATAACCAAAAAGTGGATCTCAACAGTTGGACTTCAGGTAATCAAACAGTGAATCTCAAAAGTTGGTTTGTCTAGAGATAATCAAATAGTGGATCTCAACAGTTGGACTTGAGGTAATCAAACAGTGAATCTCAACATTTGGACTTGGTCGTTGCTTTTAATTTAACCTTATATTTTGGAAAGACAGCGATTACTCTCTTAAGGTTTGACTAGCACCTGACAACCCGCTTCCTCTGCTGGCTATGCGACATTGTCTGGCCGTAGGATTTACTTGATGCTTGGCTTTCAATATAACTTTGAAAAAGCTTCGAGGTTAACAATCTTCCAACGAATACCCAGATAACCGTTAAAAACGCCACATAATTTTCGTCGTCATGACTACTTTACAATGTAACCTAGCGACCATCCATGCAACTCATTTCATACAGTAGTCAACAGCATGCTTCAATAATTTACTATTTTGAACTTTAATACACAACCAACTTCTATTACTGGTTTAAATCCATTCATCAAACATATAAACTAAAGCTACAGTAAACCGAACATTCAAACAATTTTTAACAACAAAGACGTAGCGTTCAGTCAGGTCAAACTGTCCCATCAGCTTGAATGGTATTGTCCGCTAGGTGCGAGTAGTAGTAACTATTGAATCTATAAATACTTAAAATACTGACAAGCTAGAGAATCTTATCGAAATCAGGTTTCTGCCACGACTACACATGTTAACAAACACGAGAAACACTAGCAAACGGAAAGTGTGAAGGTTTGCAATTGGTTTCAGCGACTATGAAGAGCGTCATTTTGCATTTCGACATTTTCAACTCTTTGATTTTTTTCAAAATTAAAAAAAAAAGCAAAATTTATTTTTGTTATTACAGTGAAAATCTTAGAGAGAGTGAAATATAATTTTTTTAAAATCAAAACAATTATAGATGAGGTTCTTTTTAGGATTGGAGGTTAGATCGAGGGTGGGTTGAATAAACAACATTGTCGCGTCTCAATAGGTAGTTCAATATTGTTGGCGTATTTCAAAGAACCAACATCTCTTTGTGTAAAGAAAAAAAATCGTGTTCAGAGAAAAGGTGTATCAAGATACATTATAGTTTGTCGGAACCGTATATTATACCCCTTTGAAAGACACTTCTTATTTCACACTAAAAAATTCAAACGAAACATTTTCATTTGATAAATGGCTCGCAAGTCGCAATGTAAACACACACAAAAAAACGCAATTTGGCCAACGCTGCTATAGACATTGCAGTCACATTATCACGGATACCGGAGGGTAATTTTACTTTAATGGTAATTGTACGGGAACGGTTCCCGGGTTCCCGCTGACCGGATCAGCATATAGATTTATATCATCTTTTAGCAAAAAGACAATAATAAATAATAAAATGTTCGTCCTATTTTTCAAGAACAGAAAGCACCTAAAGGCAATCATTCGATACACACGAAATAATTTAAGCCATTTTCATTTAAAAAGACATAAAATACAAATATATTTTTATAAGACTTACTAAATGCACTCCTTCAAAAATCTGAAACTGATTTTCAAAATACAATTGTATTTTTCGGGGGAGGGAGTGGGGGGGGGGGTCCATTTTAAGTACGCGGTATTTTTTAAGATATTTTTTTTAAAAAGTAACTGAATGGCTTTATTTGTACTTACAGGTAAGTTTTCGTTCGTCGTTTTGCCAAGCATGTATCATCTAATTTTTAAATTGTGTCATGTTTTGTTCACATTGTGAGATTTCCTTGGGGGACGTTCACGAATTACCATGGATGTAAGGCTCCCCTAAGAAACGGAAGTGGTGGCTGGGACAATCTTTGGCCCACTTCGCGAGCAAGGAAGAAGGGTATCAATGATAATATCCCATGATGTCGACTATTACTCGAACAATAAATCCCAGCATGAGTCAAATGGTTCTCTAAACTTTACATCATGCATCTTGTTGTTTGTTTGCTTGTTTCTTTCTTGATTTTTTTCTTTATTCTTTTAAATTAAGTTTCTGTAAACGCACAGAAGTATATTAAGCAGGAAGTGGAAATAAATCCCAGAAAGGGGATGACGGTAACAAAAACTACCTACCAAGCGCCTGCAAAACGTCGTGTTTGGTAACTTTTACGTGTTTCTATTTCTGGAAATCGGGAATTTTCTGAATATTCTGACCAATAAACAAGGTAAAGAACCCCCTTCCACACATGACCCTATTTCAAGGAGGAAAACTTTCGAAAGCGATTTTTGTGGTCGCAAAGATTCGGATCCCGAGATAATAAGTAGATAGTAAAGTTCATTGGAGTTAAAGCTATTTCACAATTGCAAGATAGATTTCTCATTAAAATAAAAAATAATGAATCAATTACACTAATGGAACGGGAGCATTTACCACTGCGCTAATAGCTTATTAAAACAAAGCTACCAAAATATAAAGTTATAGAAATTAGGAACGGAACTCAGTGCGGAGCGTGGAGCATTGTTTCCTTTATTAGATCATTGGTCCGTGTGCAAATTAATAAAACCAGTGCGCAAAGTTGCACACCATCTATTTTTGGTGAAATATTTTATAAAATTTGCTGCGTGGTAATTCTAAACTACTGCGCGGCGTCTGTTTGAAGCAGCCACTCAGCTGAACGGGATTGGAGCAGGGGGGAAATTGCTCTTCATCACAATAGCAGAAAAACAAAACAAAACTTTTTCTAAGCTATTTGATTTTTTATTTTAGTATTAGGCAGTGTTTGAATTATTTTATTCAACCACGTCAAAAAATGTAAAATATGTATATAATAAGGTTATAATAAAATAATAAGGTTTTTTTTCATGGGAACGGATTTATCCTTTTCTTTTCATATCTTAATAGCAGACCCATCATTCGCTGCAACTCGGTAAAGGGAGTAAATTCAAATAAACTATAATAATTTAATATAGGCTCTTATGTTATTATATACCAAGTTTGTTTATCAATCATTGATTTACTCAGTAGCTAACGCATAACCTTATGTTTATAGATCCCATATAAGCACACAAAAAAAACGACACAAAGGGCCCAAGGGCCCATTTAGTAGTAGATACAAAGTTAAAAACATCTGTACATTTCAATGAATTTCACTCTAGATATATTTATCTATATTTCTCAAGGTCGTTAATAACTGAATGGGGATTAAAATCTTAAAGGTTTATTAAATAAGTGAAATTTTGGGCCCCCAGCCCCGAAGGAATGGAAAAAAGGAATTTAGAGCACTGTAGTATTTCAATACTTACCACCAACCTGTTAAATACAGAGTTTGGGTAAAATCAATCAATTTATCCAATAGTTAACGCATAAAGTAATTTTTAGATAGCTCATATTAGAACAAAACCAAATTATGATTTCCCAGTACCCAATGAGTGATAAATTTTGAGTACATACATACATACATACATACATACATACATACATACATACATACATACATACATACATACATACAT
>MUZC01004684.1:126760-151850 GCA_002072015.1 Radix auricularia | reverse complement strand
ATATATATATATATATATATGGGAAAAAACGTCTATAATACGTCCTGTTTGGCATAAGACAAGGATCTGGAACGGATTAAGGACGCTTACGAAGGTACTACTGTACAACTGCCTTACAAGTCAATTTAACTTAGTCAGCAACATTCAGAGAGGTCCGGGAGTGTTTATTATATAAAAAACAACCCTTTTTACGAGTCATTGACACAATCATGGGAACAGGAACACCTGATTCAAAGTCTGTATGGAATGGTCATTTTTCACGTGACTTTAAGATTTGACTGCTTCAGAGAGTAGATTATTTAATACAGCTAAAAAAAAACAACTTCTGTCTTCGCATGTCAACAAAAGACCAAAGATATAAACAATTTAAAAGAAAGTTATTTGACTCTCAATTTTATTTTAAAAATTAGCAGAACATTTATTCGGGGAAAAAACATTTCGCATCTTCAAATGGCTTCTATAAATTTAAGTACCAAAACGATCAATCTTTTAAGATGAAAGGGTTTCTAAAATATTTACACCAGAGTGGAAGTTCATTATCGTTAAATAAATTATGCCCAATGTTTAAATTAATTAAAGACTCCGTTTAATGCCACGAACTTGAACGTTATCAAATCTCTTCACATTGGACCCTTGACGTAATGGACTGTTTTTAGTTTGATTGATTATGTTAAAAATGTGTATTTAACACATATGGTCTTAAATATCTTCATTATCGGATATCGTTTTTTTAAAACCACATTAAAATCGATTTTTGATACCTTTATCTTTACACTTCAAAATTTATTTGAAGATAGAGAGGTATAGTTATATTCATATTGTGAATTAGGTCATGGGGATATATGGTAATTTTTGACAGTTTACAAGGGTAAATCCCATTAGCCAAAAATAACTTGACCTGGGGATACATAAAAAGTGCCGCATAAGGCCCTACTGTGTGGTTCAATCTGACAGACGAACCTTAGAGGACCGCCAGAATCTGCTGTGATGTTTTTATGCTCCAGGATTTCAATGTTTCTTTATTTATCAGGGTGACATGGATTATATCACTCTAGTCTAAGAGATATCTGATTCGTTAATCGGATGTGTATATCGTGAATGAAAAACCGGTTTACTGATGGCACCAATGTTATAGTTCAAGCTGATACTGATAGCAAGCAGTGGGAATTGTTTTTTAAACGAAACGGTTGCTTGTTTTTAAACGAAACGGTTGCTTCATAGCATCGCCATAATTAAGTCAGGTGTAATTCAAGTGATTTTCATGGTATATTTGGTATATTTATTTTCAAATGAATTTACTGTGAATATTGCATGTGTTTAAAGGACAATAAATAATTTGTATTTGTAAAATTATTTTAAAAAGATGGTTAAAGATCAACCACAATGATTCATTCACGCCGTGATATTAGTGGATAAAATACAACCAATAGAATTGACTTTATTTTTATCACATTAGCAACATGGTAGTGAAGTCATCATTTGTCGACTAATATTAAAACACTGAATTTTCATAGCCGCAAAAAACAAAATTTTTAAATCTTGTACTTCTGTAATTTCTTTTCTTTAAAAAATAAAAACAAACAAAATGAGACTGATTTTCATTATTTCAATGTTGATTATTATTTTTAAAATTAGATGTTATTGATGTAAAAATGATACCATGTGAAGATCGCTGACTGACATAGTTTAATAAGGTTGATTGCAATGTATTTTTCCCAGCCGCTGTCACAGTTCTCAGTGAAATATTTTATGACAATATTTTACATATTTTATTAAGAGACTTAAAAAGGATCTATAGTTATAATTAATACATCAGACTCAGACTGCTCGCAAATCATCCTTTAATTTGAAATAAAAATGAAGCTGCTTCTCTGTTGGTGTTGCGGCCATCCCAACCCCCCCCCCCTCAAATCAATTATTAACTGTACTGACGGGGCTTGTTGTCAAGCAGGTAACTTAGAGTGAAACTCTCTGAACTCGGGTAAATTGGTTGTAAGCGAGCATCGAGAGTACTTACAGGCGGAGATTAACCCACTCCTCATATACTAATAATTAATGTTGAAGTTTTTAGTTTAACGACTTTGTTAATCGTCGATTTCAGATAAATGTCACTGATGACAACTACATTCATCTTCTAAATTAAATAAATGACCATCAATGTCAGCCAAATGACACTGTTGTTTGAGACTTTCAGCTGAATTACATTGATGACACTTATTTTTATTCAGCCAAATGACATGACACTGACTGGAGGATCTAGTAGATATACATTCTTATTGTATAATTGATTGCTCTGCTTTTTAAGTTTAGGTCACAGTGGTGAAGTCTGTGTACAACTGATCCATGATTTAACATACAAATAATTACTCTCCGCATGTTGCATTTGAAAAACTACTGCATTATGGAATGAGAAAATGTGGTTTTAAAAAATACATTGTTGTCGAGCCTAACGCCCGTTTGTGTGTGTTTATAATTTTGAGATGAGAAAAACTGAGCAAGCATTAACCCAACCCATGAGATCATCGTCGCACTAGTCATCTTCCACCTCCCACGTCCGTGTCAACAATGGATGGAGATAACAAAAACAATGTCAAGCCTCGTAACATCTACCCGTGTCAGGGCCTCAAAACCAGTTTAAACCACATCGCCGATGCCAAATGCAAACTGACTTGTGCCATCGCCGAGTTGAAATCAGCCGCAGAGAAGGGGGAGTGTCTGGTCGACTTGACCAAGTCGCTGACCCTCACGTCACTTGAAGAGCTGCAGAGAGATGTTGAGAAACTTGTGGTGGAGTACTTCACGCTGATCAAGGAGCACGCCATGCAACACCCCGCTCATGGTGGCAGACAAGGTAAATAATATTCTATCATAAGGTCCGACTGATAATGTCTTTCATTATTCTAAAATGCGTTACGTTTGTAATAATGTCATATTTAATATCCTTTAAGTACAGCATTCTTTTTAAGAAACTCCATATCTTTGGGTTAAAAACGTCTTAACAATGCATTTTTAAAAAAAAAAATTAAAAAATATATAAAAAATCATTTAAGTTTTTAGCAACATAAGCATTAAATTTGTAGAAAATCAAAGAAAATAATTTTGCAAGAAAATTAACAACGGTACATCACGTTATATGCATATAGAGGGAGTCCTCAGGCTACGACGCCCCGACTTTTTTATGTTTTTTTTAAACTTTCTTTCATGTGGTAACACATTGTTTTATCTTGTTAAATATTTTTATGTCATTAACTGCTTGTATGTTTCGGACGCGTGGCTGAAAGAATACGCTTTGTTGCGGTTATAGGGCGATGAAGACGCGCAGTCTCAGTACATACCACATGTTGGTTGTTTATATCGTCTCTCTTTCAATCTGATGTTATATATATATATATATATATATCAATTATTTAATAGAAGAATCTTTAAAATTGGTAATCGATTAAAATTAATTTGATCGATATTTTCTAATATTATTTTTTCCAAATTATTGATAATTTATATTTTTTGTTACTGACATTCTTTTCGCAAATATTAGTTACATTTATGATACGTGCACAAGTAAACAAAAAGGTATTTCCGTATTTCTTCCATACCAGAACGAAATTGCTGTGCTACGTCAAAAATTTGGTAACCATGGAGCTACCGCGACTTAACCGATTTTGTGAAATATTGAATCTCACCTTAACGGGATCTGTGAATGCGTTATAAAAATATAATAATTCAAAATTAATAGATGAATCGATTAAATTTATTCCGATTAATTGAACAAAATATTTTATTAGGGCTGCGGAAATTAACGATTAATTTCTCGATTAATCAGTTTAAAATGTATCGATTAAATTATTTTAATCGATAAAATAGCGATTAAAATGAAAGAAAATGATTTAAAAATATACTTCCATTTATTAATAAATAATTAATTAATAATAGTTTGCTTTTTTTTTCTTACAAACTTTGTTAAAGTGTAAGCTTTAAAATAAGCTGTTTTATAAGGAAAATTATTTTTAAAATGAACCATTATTTTTACTTAATTAACAATAACAAAATTTAAATTCAATGACATGTTGAACTACTTATATTTAAATTTTAAAAAGTCAATTGGCTGTTATTGTTACGTCTGTTGACATTTTAGATTTAATGACGACATTCATCTTATTTTAAGCTTTAATAAAAATTATCGATTAATTATTTGGTAATTTTTCAAAGGATAACGATTAAATTTAAATTTATCGATAACAGCCCTAATTTGTATCTGTACCAGCCTTAATATATATCAGGGCTGGTACTACTTTAAAAAATGTATTCGATTTATTACAATAATGTTAATACAATTGTACATTGTCTATACAATAGTATTTTGTTAAAATACAATATACTTGTTTATACAATATCCCATTGTTTGGGGTTTATTCTCTATTGCAAATATGTTAAGGAGGTCCCAAAGAAGTGGAAGGTCAAAAAAAAAAATACCGAAAAGGTTTACTGGATTTCCTGGAAAATAAAAAAAAATAACGAAAAATATCCGTATTCTGTCAATTTCTCGCCAACCATAACATCTATCGGATTGAAGCAAACGCGAAATGATAGCTAATAATGTTTAGAATAATTTGGGGGAATGAATTTTTGAAAAGTCTCTTTTCGCTCGACTCCAGTAATTTAGCAGCAATTGTAGATACCAATTGTTTGCTTAGTTTCAGAATAATTTATTTGAAATGACTTTTAATGTCATCTAGAATGATTTTCCTTGAATAAAACATTCAGAAAGTCTTTGTTGGAAACTGCGTTTAAATACTCATTAGAGATTTTATTACTGACTTGTTTTATATACACAAGTTGATTTACTTGTAATATTTATTATTCAACTCTTTGACGTCCGAATGATAATTTATTGCTCTTTTTTTTGTGAAGCAACGGACAGTGGCTACTGCAATTCCTCAGATATTGCTACCATGACTTCTGAACAGAATGAAAATGGTTTGTCTTTTCTACATTATTTCAAATTAAAATGTTTGTACTGTGAACTATATCACTATTTAAAAATTGTCTCAAAGAAAAGTCAAGCGAATTTCTCGTCTCTCATGTCTTATTTATGGATTAAATAACTTTATTAACTCAATGATAATAATAATTAAAGACTAACCATATATTAAGTTTCAAACAAAATCTTTATTTTTTTCAGTGGGGTTCGCTGAACGCCAGGACGTGAGTACAGTTTCATATTTTGAATTTGTTGTACAGATTTAAAGACTATAAGACTATTATGTCATTAAAATTAAAGTAATCTGTTGTTTTTTTTTTTTTTTTTTTTTTTTTTTTTTTTTTAAAAAGATCCAAATCTGCTCTTTTGCCAACTAGCTAAAGTATTTCAACAGTTTCAATAAAATAAAGCTGCAGATATTTTTTTCCTGATACATGTTAAATATAAAATTTTTAAAAATGTGCAGTGATTTGTAATCTATGCACGAGGAAATAAAACCGAAACTTAGATATTAAATTTGTAGATAAGTGAAATTGTCGTCCGGGTTGAAGGAACTGGTCGGTGTCCATGAATGTTTTAAGTAAATAACGGTGGTAAAAATATATGTGGTATAAATATCTGTGGTATAAATATCTGTGGTATAAATATCTGTGGTATAAATATATGTGGTATAAATATCTGTAGTATAAATATCTGTAGTATACATATCTGTGGTATAAATATATGTAGTATAAATATATGTAGTATAAATATCGGTGGTATAATAATTTGTGGTGTCAGATATAAACATAAGTTTCAAGGGGGGTGGGGGAACGCTTGTTTTATTATAGGATGGTGACTGTAAGAGGCCAATGTAAAGCTGTAATGTAGTAGATGTAGATCAGAATTAAGTTTACAAGATTTTAGGGCTGAGGAGTTAAGATAATACAGTAGACGACTGAGACGATTCCATTGTACAGAGTGAAGGTTCTATAGCTAGTCGTTCATCTTTCGGACACTTGGATGTCATACTTTAGTTTATAATCAAAGTCTTCGTAGTGATTTTGTTTGTCACGCCACTTAGACCCAACAAATTCACTGTTAGGAGCGCCTTGTGCTAGCCACTGACACGCAGGGGCGTCACTAGTGCTAGTGTCACCTGGTGTGGTAGCACGTGGTTTTACCCCCCTGCCTAACGACCTATTATCCCCCACAGACCTCCCCCGAGTCTGTTAGTTCGAAATAACGGGAACGTAAAGGATGTTGCACTGTAATGCAACTCTTTTGCTTGTTATCACCTGGTGGGGGGTCCATATCCCCCTAGGGACGCCAAAACGTCTGTGACTATGCTAAAGCCAGGACCAGAACACCAGAAAACATCCGTCCCGAGAACACGCTCAAACCCATATGCCCTGTGTATCTACCTATGGATGATAACATCTGATCACGTGGCATTATCATGGTCATTAGTAGTAATGAAAATATTAGTTGATTGTAGGTGGTTATGACGCTCAAAAAAAATCTGAGACATTCTTATCTTATCTTATCTGTTACAGACGCTCCTTCTATACAGAAGATTGTTGCGTCCTGTCACAATTATGTCATAGTAGCGTAACAAAGCATGATGAAATTTAAAAATATTTCAATGAAATTTATTCAATACATGTAGTATTGTTAAATATTGTCCTGTTAAATATGATCTTAGGGCACTTAAGACACCTATCGACTGGGTAAACGGAATTAAAGATTGAAGTTTTAAAATACAGTTCAGTTTTAAATCTATAATTTAAAAACAACTCATTGGTGTAAAATTTGTCTTGCATTCGCCTGTGCATGTCTTGAAGATATAAAAATAATTACATTACTACTGCAAGGAAATTCTTTATGAATAGTATTGTTAATAACAAGATTAAAATTGAAATTTCCTCGTTATATCACGTTTTTTAAAAATAGCTTTAGTGTCTAGTCGAAAATTTGTTTAAGAGTTAACATAACGATTTCCAGAGTTTTTGGAGTTTGTAAGTTATACCTGTGTTCTCATGACCTCTACACAAAATAGAAAGAAGCTAGAGATAAGTTATATTTAATTTCAAGGAATTCTCTAGTCTTACTTACTAGCCACTCAGTTGAAAAGAATATTGTAAGGTCTTGATGGCTGACGTTCATCGACTCAATACATGAGGTATTACTAACAATGCGACTGAAAATACAGCGGGGAAACCCCGTTGTAGATTTAAAGGTTTTTTATTATTTTTTTTTTTTTTATTTTTTTATTTTTAAAGAAACATTTTGCAATAAAACAAGTTAACAATGTGGCGTAGACGACTAAGACTATGTGTATTCACATCTGGGAAGAATTAGTTTATAGATGTATCTAAAACTTATAAATGACGTACATTTATAATATAGAAGTGAAACTTAGTTGTATAAAAAAAAACACTCATAAATAAAAGAGAAGTGTTTAAAGAACCTGTAATCACAACTTGACACATATATTAGGCTGTGTCAATTATGATATAAAGACCCCCCCAAACCACAAAACAAAACAAAACAAAAACATAGTGTCGCTATAAATTAACAATAGTCTAACCTCTGACCCCTGACGTAGAACTAGCTATTAGATAAGAACTTGTATTTTTTTCTCCTTCTTTTTTTCTTATTTGGTAATTGTGATGGGTGCTCCGCTTTCATTGGCTTGTCCCAAAATGAATTCAAGAAAAAATAAACTTCTTTCATGAAAGCAATATGTAAAATGCCATAGAAATTAACACCAGACAATATTGATCATATTTTTTTTAAAATTAAAAATTCTAAATGGACGGGTTTGGAAAAATAGAAGGAATTTATAATTTCATTTTTAAGATTTGATTCTTAAAGTAATGTCATACATATGATGATAAATGCACTTTATGTAACCAGATAATATCCAAAATGAAAGGCAGTAGTTAGAATCCACGTAGATTTGTTTCCTTTCTTAAGTTTTTGGTTATATCTTCTGCTCATACTGTCTATTTTAAGAAATTCAACAACCAACATTTCTAAAAAATAATAATAAAAAATATAAATAAATGACTTCTAGACTTTTGTTTGAAAATTGATTCGAAATTATTGACAAAAAAGCTATAAATAAAATAACCCCTTTTCAGTCCATGACGGACTCTAGGGCAAGTGAAGTAGCGTTCACAAGTTATTAAGCCACCACTAACGAGCAGGGGATTGTGTGGCTAGCACAATGCCTCGTGGGCCTTGCCAGTAACGTGGTTTGAACTCGTGACTAGAGTTCTTCCCACCGTTCAGCAGTCTAAAGCGCTACTACTTAGACCACCGCGGCCCCCATTCGTCAAAATATTAAGTTTTATCAAGTGCAAACAAGTTTTAATTTATGAAAAAAATAATAATTGTGCTCCATTCCCTTCCCAAACCTTTCCTCTTGACGCTGACGCAACTGGGCAAATAATCTTGGTCGGAGTGAACTTATCACATGCTACTAACTGGGTTATGGTTCATTTTCAAAGAAGTATCATGGTTAACTTCCTGACCTGGTTTGGACCAAAATTTCCAGTTCTATTTTTGTTTGATATGCTTTAGATTATTTAAGGAAAAAAAACTGAACATTCCACATTAAACTATAGAAAGCTAAAAAAAAGCACATGGGTGAATCTAGTTCAAGTTTAGCTTTATTATTTTTATACGGAGGACAGAAGATATCTGTATTCAAAAGAAAATTAAAGAAACTTAGTCGTTGAATGGGAAAAATAAATTGTTTGTATTCTTTGTGTTTGTATATTTCGTTATTAATCATTTTATTTTATTTATTTTTTTCTTATTTATTTTGTTGTTGTTGTTGTTTTTATATATTTTTATTTAATGTAGTACCCTTAAGTAATTTAAGATTCTCCATGGTATTGCAAGCCGTTCTCATTTTATCGCCCAATATGGCAGTGTAGGACCCTTTCTGATTGTTTGGCCCCTCTTAAAATGTTAGGCACTTTCAGATTGTTGGGATTTTTTTTTACAGTTAGGCCCCGGTACTCTTATATTGCTAGGCCACTTTAAGTGTTAGACCAGTGGTTCTCAGCCTTGTTGGAGGTACTGAACCCCATCAGTTTCATATGCACACTCAACGAACCTTTCTTATGATGGCCAAGCGAGGCGTGTTATCACGAATCATACGAGTCGGGTGTGTGTCTTGAGCTCCGCCGTTACATGAGACTGACTCACCAAACCCATTCTGTCCGATTGAACTTAGGCTGAGAACAACTGTGTCAGACCCTCGTAGATTTTTACGGTTTTCCAACGGTGTTGATCCCTGTTAGCGTCTGCACTGTGTTTTCAGATTACATTTGATAGTGTTGCGCCCTCTGATTCTGATAAGGCCACTGGTAATTGTTCTTTTCTAATATATGACAATTCCCCAAGTGTGGGTACTCTATCTTGTAGTGTTGTTCTTAAGTGTTAGGTATTGAATTGATTTAGACATGCTGATGCTGTATAAGGGCTCCCGACATATATTCAAGTCTTGTTGCAGTGTTAACCGACTCTTTAATAGGCTTCTATCACATCAAATTAAAGTTAAGCAAATATCAGCGACCTATCTAAGAGAAGATAAATCTAAGGTGGACATTGGTGGTGGTGAGGCTAATCAAAGGTGGACATTGGTTATGTGAGGCTAATCTAAGGTGGACATTGGTTATGTGAGGCTAATCTAAGGTGGACATTGGTCGTGTGAGGCTAATCTAAGGTGGACATTGGTTATGTGAGGCTCGTCCAAGCTATTTTTATTGCTAATGAAGTTGTGTCCTATGTTTACCTTATAGAAATGTAGAGGCTAAAGTTTATTTCAAACTGTAGTTACTTTGTGTGGTATTCTCAGATGTCTCTGGTGACTCCTCAAGACCAAACACCTATAAAGTCGGCCAGGTGAAAACACAAAGACTGTGGTATCCCGGTTGTGCGTTTTAGTTCATTAATTTCCGGACAGTTGTTGAACTCTGACTCACACGCAAAGGAAAATTTCTATCCTCTACCACAGACTTTTTGGGGGAAACTGAATAAATGTCTAACACGCGTGTATATCTGTATCTGTTTCAGTACCCGTCCAACCCAGATGATCATCAGCCAAACAGCCTACCAGATCTTCAGTCACTACATCTGAATAACGGTGATACATTGCACAGAAGTTTTTCTCATTGCTGATTGAGTTGAAAAAGTCGATGTACGCCTACAAAAGTATACAAATAATATGGAAACTTGAGGGTGATGTTTAAAGGTCAAAGATGTGCAGGCATCAATGAACGAAACAGCCAAGTTAATTTAAGAGTGGCTCTATTTTTAAAGCCCCCCCCCCCACGACACACACACACAAACACACACACACGCTAACAGAGACAGAGATAGAGACTAAATTGGCAAATTTTTAACATCGCTTCTACATCTTGCATCTTGATGATGCTCCCATCTGTCGAATATTTTAAATTCTATTCATTGAATTGTGTGTTGTCTTTCAAATATTTAAGATATTCACATGAAGATCACATTTTATTGAACACATGTGTCGCTTACGGACTATGTAAATATTTTATGTTGAAAATATTTTATATTTCATTGTTTAATGTCTTCAGTTTGGAGAGTGAGTGATAAGGTATTACTAAAGAAAAACTTTATTATTAATTTTTTTTTGCATTCATTTTCAACCTCTTGTAACTTGAAAACCTTGCTCCGTGTAAGATTAGAATGATGGGGAAAGACGTATATATTTTTTTCTCCATGAAACTTTGAATAACTTTAAAGCCGAGATCTTAGTAACTTTAGAGCCGAGATCTGAGTAACTTTAGAGCCGAGATCTCAATAACTTTAGAGCCGAGATCTCAATAACTTTAGAGCCGAGATCTCAATAACTTTAGAGCCGAGATCTGAATAACTTTAGAGCCGAGATCTGAATAACTTAGAGCCGAAATCTAAATAACTTTAGAGCCGAGATCTCAATAACTTTATAAACGAGATCTGAGTAACTTTAGAGCCGAGATCTGAGTAACGTTAGAGCTGAGATCTGAATAAATTTAGAGCTGAGATCTGAGTAACTTTAGAGCCGAGATCTGAGTAGCTTTAGAGCCGAGATCTGAATAATTTTACAGCTTAGATCTCAATAACTTTATAGCTGAGATCTGACTTACGTTAAATTATCTTTCTAAAAGTTCCGCATCAGTCAATTTTATTCTAATTTCTTTAATAAAGTTTTCTTTCTTTTATGACGATGAAAATAAGCAAATTGTGCTCAAATGTATGTTCTCGCTTCTAATGTTGGAGACGAAGTTTAAAAGAGACTAACGGGTGCCGGAGTTGCAGAGTCCCCACTTACAGAGTCTCTCCCCCCACCCCCCCCCCCACATGTCGGGTTTATTTAAAAATAAATTCTCCGGGGAATAAAACATTTT
Source organism: Radix auricularia (assembly GCA_002072015.1). Classification (NCBI taxonomy): domain Eukaryota; kingdom Metazoa; phylum Mollusca; class Gastropoda; family Lymnaeidae; genus Radix; species Radix auricularia. The sequence continues at coordinate 140,459 of MUZC01004684.1, read as the reverse complement.
CCTCTTGTTTAAAATAAATTCTCCTGTTACTGTAAAATAATGTATCCCAAAAATAATAAATCTGCCGCATCACAATTTCAATTTAACACAGAAAAGATTATAAAAAATAAAATACTAAAGAAAAAGTATTCGTGTAATAGTAACAAGAGATTACTATTTACTTGATTGTCTATGATTTTCAACTCAATTGTTTGTTATTTTCCAATGAACGCTGTGAAATTAGCTATCTATATTATTTTATTTATTTATTTATTTTTAGTGGGGAGGGGCACTGTCTTTGTCCTCAACTTGTTAGCGTCTGGCGTGATTTAAGCTTGTGATTGTTGAATTTCCTATAATGATATACAAACGCGTGTAGCACAAATGCAATACATATTCTGAGACATAAACCTAAATACAACCCTAATTTATAATTTAATATAATTATGATTTTGTTTTTGCCAAGGTTACTTTATATTAAAAGATTAAAACTAATTCTTCGCGGGAGACTTTATTTCAGGGGATTCTTTATTTTGTGACACCGGCAGCTATAAAACCATAAATTGTAGCACTAGATGTCCTCATACGAAACAAATTGTACATACTGTATAAAGAAATAAATTACTTAAAAAGAAAAAAAAATCAAATCTGTGTTCTTGGAGAAACCATTTTAAATCATTTTACAATTATTTACAGTAATAAGTAGCAAATAACTAAATAGACTGGCCAGATAGGTAGAGGGAAGCAACCCAGTGATATCAAAATCTCTTACAATCATATTGGAGTTGTATATATGCTCTTTATTTACCTGTTTTTACATGAATCAATAAATATTCAGTCATGTTGAAATCCATGAAAAGATTTTTTTAAAAAAAAAAAGATATTTATAGTATTTTTTTTTTATAATGTATCACCCTGTCCGATATATAAATTGTGGAACTTCTCGTTCAGCTCTTCGTCATCTATATTGTTTCTCAGTGGTAACTAGTAGATATATTGTCTCATTTATTCTAAAACTATATGAATTGTATCTTTGTATTTGCCTATCACTGCTTCCATGATAACGACTTTGTAAAATTACAGCCAGCATTCCTATAGCGGGGGCCTGTCTGTACTAAGTATACTGTGTCAGTAATACATTGACCCGTCCACTAACAGATGCAGGGGAAGGGTGGCGGGGAGCTTCTATATTTATAATATTTTCAGTAAAATAAAACCACAAAGCATTAACACTGTGTGCATTTGTTCTTGTTACTTACAAACTGTCCGTCTTTATTCTTTCATCTGCCATCACAAATGTCATTAGATCATTGATAAGTTTAATTTAATTGTTTAGTTGTTGTTGTTTTTTTTAAAGATTTTTTAAAGATCCATATATTTTAAATTATTTTATTTGCTGATTCAATATATGTAACATTTTTGAAACAATAGTTATATCATTATTTTTACTTTTTTATCAAAACAAACATGTATTGGTTTCACTGAATGATTTTCTGTCTCTATTATTTCCTTTTCATATATATTTATAAGCCTTATTTTAATTGTGCTGAAATGTGTGTTATTTGAAAGTTGGATTTGTTTACTGATTAGCAGAATGTTTAGTATTATCTACAGTGATCAATCAGATGTAAACATATTATTGTTGGGCGCCCATAGACGAACAAGTTCAATAACTCAAAGTAATGGAGATAACTGTAGTCAAAAATACTTCACAAGCATGGACATCATATGCAAAAACGTCTTTAAAAAAATGTTTCAACAATATTTTTTAAAATTTTGTTTAAAGTTTACTTCTTAGCATTTAAATAGCTGAGAGAATTTTATGTGTGTGTGAGTGAGTGTATGTGTGTGTGAGAGTGTATGTGTGTGTGAGTGAGTGTATATGTGTGTTAGTGGTTACGTGAGGTGTGCGTATATGTGTGTGTTATGAGCCAAACGTTAGACAAAACCAGACCAAACAAGTAAGACGTTAGCATATCTGGTTCAAAACAATACAAAACTCACAATTTCGATATTAATATTCTGGAAAATAAAAGCTTCACGCTTTACAGTATTGTTTAATATGTTACTTTATTTATTTCATAATTTCTACCATCCATTCTAACTCTGTTATTTTAAGGTTAGTTATGTGGAGAACAAACAACATCTTAATGTAAATGATCTTTAAAACACTTCTGCACAGTAGATATATAATTTTAAAACACTTCTGCTCAGGAGCTATAATTTTAAAACACTTCTGCTCAGGAGCTATAATTTTTATAACACTTCAGCACAAGAGATATTATTTTTAATTTGAATAAAGTCGTAAGCATATAATTATTTAAATTTTATTTGTCATTTAATTTACCTTTTACTTTTAAAATATATTATCTAAAGACAAAATGTCGCATGTTTAAAATTATAGCATTAAAATATATAATTAATCTCCCTTGAAATGAAACGAACCCTGCTCCTTCAGTTCGGTAGCCCTACATCTTACCATAACCCAAAAGCATTAGATACTGTGATGCTGGCTTATTGAGTATCTTTAAGCAGAAGTCAACATACAATCCCTAGTCACTCACTCACTGTCACGGTAACGCAGAAGGACATAGTACAACAGTCCATAGCAGTTTTAAAACTGTGTGGTGTTTCTTGCCGTAAAACATTATATGAAGACATTTTTTGAGGTTACATATTATTTTTGGAAAAGGAAAACGGTGTAAAAGGAGAATTTTAGCAATTATAATTATAAAACACTTTGTGTACATTTCAGGATCATATTTCGTAGTTATCAAACAAGGGTAAGATACTTAGGCTTTTGAAAATAATGGGGCGTCGTAGGTGTCCTACAACCCGTAGCAAATATTATTTGGCGCAAAGTGCTAGTTTCTCCCTGCACCAATCAAGAGGCGCAAACTTCACGCGTCACAAATCTCCACCAATCACATTACTTGAAAATGTTGACACGCTTTTAGAACTCTCATTCAAGAAAAGGTTTCAAAACTGAACCATTTTTAGTTACAGCAAAACAATTTCAAGTAGTAAACATTTTTTTTCAAACTAATCGATATCATAAATTCTGATAAATACAACAATCATTTGTATTCAATATGCATCATTTTAATACGAGGAGTATATTTTTTTTAATATGTGTGGTTATGCCCCTTTAAACGGCCTTCATTTCATGGTATGGTCAGTCTGACTTTGTTTGATGAATGTTCATTTTGGAACAGCTCGGCTGAGACAGATCAACATGGGACTCGTGGGGCGTCACAAGGGTCGGTGTCATCCAGTGCGATAGCTCGTGGTGTCACCCCCTCAAAACTTACCCCATAGACCTCCCCCGAGTCTGTCATGTCAGTGCCAAATAACTGGAACATTCTGCATTCACAATTTGGTGTCACTTTACTCGTCACTCCTTATGGTGGTGTAAACCGGTTCTGTGCACACAAGTCCCCCACTCTCCGCATACCCTTGATGGCAACCCTGATGGAGCTACAAAGAGAAAGAGTTGGTGGGAGATGTTGGATGGAATCTCTATGTATTACCAAGTCACAGAGATGATAATTTGATTAAAGTATTACCACGCTATAAAGATCACACTTTGATTAATGTATTACCTAGTCATAGAAAATATACTTTAATTAAAAATACAATGTATTCGTGTAAACGAATCAAAATAATGACTATTTATCGATCGCGTTCGTTATTTAAAAGATCAATAAACTAAGTTTTTATAATAGCATTACTCTAAAAGCGATTTACGCATTAATAAGATTTCAATTAAATTATTTTATTTTATTGTGCATTTGTTTGCAAATTAAAATATATAGATTTCTATTCATTTTTTAAAAATAATACTTTTTTCGGTCCTCTAAAAAAAAACTTTAAGTCTTGTGGCGAGAAAGATGTGAATATTGTTTGACAAGTCGTCTGGGGGTGTAATATTAAGTTATCCCCTTTCTGCCTACACGCGCATACTTTAGTGATCTCTCACAAACGACAATCAACAAACTAGATGGTGAAAATGTAACGATAATTTATTATACAATATTTACAATAAGCGGAAACTAGTTCCGGTATGGCCTCAATTCATCATTAGGCTTAAGCAAATTAATATAATGGTTGTATACTCTAAGGGTGTATACTCAAATTTAAGGATGTAGTGCCCCGCTCCGTGAACGGTTGGTTCTGCACGTTTCCTGTTCAGAGTGTAGCCTCAGGTTGTCGCGCCCCGCTCCGTGAACGGTTGGTTCTGCACGTTTCCTGTCCTGTGGGCTGCTTCACCTATGGTTCCAGGTGACCTCGGTGATCACGGAAGTGTGAATAACCGGCTTCTACACGTGTATGGTGTAGGCATCAACCAGTGCGGTTGGCGTCAGCGTTACGTTAGGAGTAAGGCTGGTAATGATGAGTTGTCCTCCCCTGGTCCTGTCGATCGGTGCAGGGGTGAGGTAGGGGTCGGATACAAGTCGCGTGGATAGCGGTGAGTCCAGCTCTTGGTCTAAAGATGTGGGTAGGAGTCGAATACAAGTCGCGTGGATAGCGGTAAGTCCAGCTCTTGGTCCAGATATGTCGACACTTCGTTGGGCGGTTGCTGTCCGGAGTTCGTGTTATCTCCTAGTACAGGCGGGTGCCTAGAAGCCAGACTAAGATAGAAAGAATACGCATATGGGTAGTTTCTCTACTTGTCTGTCTAATCCACCCTTCTGGCTGCCGAGCCTTCAGAGCAAGGTGCCAAAAGGGGATCAAAATACATTATCATAAAACACGTGGTTATTTAATATATTTCATAACATGAAACTAAAATAATATTTCGTTACCATCTTGTAAGTGGATGGTGGAATAAATACAATAATATTATTGGTTACACCAATATAATTCGATCCATCTACCTGATTGATCGCGTGTTATCACATTTAGTTATGAAAGGAGAAGTACAATATCGCACGTGGCCGCGCATGGCGTCATGGGTCAACATGTCTCTACAATTTCAATATGACATTGCACGAAGATTAATATTTAAATAATGGCGTGAAATATGCTTATAAATACGAGGGAATCAAGTTAGAGTTCAAACTTACATAGATTCTGGCCAACGGAAATAATGCCGGCTCTCTCACGACAAGGATGGCTACGGATGTAATTCAGTGAATTGAATTCACATACGACACAGCTCTCTGTAATCACTTGGGCGGAAAGGGACGTGTCGTGCCGGAGTACCAACTTTTAAACACGATGTGTAATTTTATGCAGCTCTTCCTGATTGGATGTTGCTTGTCGGCCTCACTATCGGGCAACCTTGACCGGTCATGTGCTCCGCTGCATATCTAATTAGCACCCTTGATACGTTCAAGTGATCCGTCAATAGTGACTTCCCCTTTTGACGAGAGCTCAATAAATTTCGTCACAAGTCTATAACATAATTAACAATTGTAAAATGAATATATCGGTCTATCCTGGCAAGCATCATACAGTCATTGAATGACACATGCTATTTGCACATCACAAGATCAGGTTTGTGAACTACTCTTATAATAACTTATAACGTCCTGGGGCGTGTGAGCAGCAAACAATTCATCAAACATGCCAACCGCGTTTTAATTTTCAGCAGCTGTTATCTAACATTACAATGAGTGCCTGTTTAATATTCTTTACAACTAATCAAAGCAATAGGTACTGTATTGATAATTAATTTATTGTCAATAAATAAACACAATAAAAACGTTTTTAATCCTTTATATTGACTTTCGTTGATACTCCTTTTTCAAATATTTTCAACGATCTGTAAATAAAAATGCTAGTAACTGCGTGTATTTTACGCGGTCCATATTATATTAAGCACTTTTTCGTAACCTTTTCCCGTGATAAAATCGAGCTGAAATTAAGCAGGCAGACTGTGGTCGTTTTTATCGTGATTTGCTTATAGGAAAAATGTCGTTTATAAATGTAAATGTCTGTGCTGTCTGCGACTCCCCCTGAACCTTACCAGATAGAGGGTTCGGATCTTCTGCAAATATGCTAAGGAGGTCCCAAAGAAGTGTACGGGCCAAAAAAGTACTGAAAGTTTTAATGGATTTCTTGGAAAATCAAAACCAAAAAACGTAAAAAATATTAGTATTTTGTCAATTTCTTGCCAACCTACGATCTATCGGATTGAAACAAATGCAAAACGATAGCTAATAATATTTAGAATTATGTTGGGGAAGGAATTTAGGAAAAATCTCTTTTCCCTCGACTCCCGTAATTTTTTCTACAATTTGGAGATGGCAATTTATTGTTTTATTTACTTTCAAAATTATGGATTTTAAACGACTTTTAATGTAATCTAATATGATTTCCGTTGAGTAAAAAGTTCGGAAATTATTTTTTGTGGAAATTGCGTTAAAATGTTCATTCGAGTTCATTCCTTGATAAGAACTAAAAACATTAGTGGGGATTAAATAGATATCTTTATTTTGTGTCTTGTGGTAAGTGGCAGCTCTACTAGGGACTTATTGCGTATTGTCAACAAACACGCCCTAATAAGTGGATATTTTAATAGGTGGAGGACTTTCAGTATTTTAACCTAAGCCCTTTCCATTATTTAACTGGTACTTTTAACATATTCCCATACCTTCAAACAATGCCCTCACCTCTTCTGGAACTACTTCAATACATGCCCATTACCCTCACCAACACAATAAAATGTATAAATATATTTTATTACTGTACAATAAATGTATAACGTTATTAAAAACTGTCATTTTCGTTTTGTCAATCTTAGCGTTTTCATTTATTTATTAAGACCATTATGCCGCAAAAATAATTATAATCTGCACAATATCAGGCCATACTCCCATTCAAACTTTCTCTCATTTCATTTTTTTTTTTAAAATCCAGTCGCAACATTGTATTCATAACTAACTAACCCAAATCCTGCTAATCAGGTCTAACCTGACATTTTTTAAGCGTTGTTTGCTTCTAAGTTTGGCAAAGTTTATCACTCAGAAAACTATTTTTCATTTCCCTAACGTCAAAGTGAAACATGCTTACTTCTGGGGGCCTCTCCAGGCCCGAGAGATTTCTAACGCGTCCACGGCGACTTTAAAAGCTGACCTCCCACGCCAGTTTGACAGTTGAACACGTGACTTTCAAAACAGTAACAATCAATTACCTCCCTTCTTGAAGGGAACGGGCACATGAAACCATTTCCTGTTAGTTTCAATCGAATCTTGTTGTCTATAATGACGGACCACTACCAGTAACTTAAACTCCGTTTATTCTCCTATTGCAACTAAAATTATTAAACCTCTCATTAAGTTTAATAGATAATTTTTATAAGGAAACTACGTATTCCTTCTTTGTAGTGAACATCCTTGTAAAAACATCACAGCACACATCACAACCGTGGTAAAATGGTCAGTAGTGTCCTGTTTAAGAAGAGTGTGTTAAACAAGTGAAGGGGTGGGGGCTACGGGTACAGCTCTCTGTGAAAACCTGAGTTTCTAAGGCCGGTAAAAAGTTTGCCCACGTCAACTCGTCGCATGGGTTATCTGCTCTTACACTCCCGTGGGGTTGTATTTGGCAAAGTTTAGCATTTAACTCAGATCCTTAAATAGCGTGTGATAAATGTGATTTTTTTTACAACGCCAAATCGACACTTTATATATGGGAGTCTCCCTGGAGGCCAGCGGTCCTCAAATTATGAAATGAAGTCAGGTAAAATTAAACGAAGGTGTTAATTTAGCAAAACTTTTTTAAAAAAATATATTATTTATTGGTTATGTGTCCGAGTTTAATTTTAATTATTAACGTAGCTATTTTTCTCCATGTAAAGCGCTGTGAGCCCGGCTCCTTGCTGGGATACAGCGCTATATAAATTATCATTTTATGATTATGATGATGATGATTATTATTATTAGTAGTAGTAGTAGTAGTAGTAGAAGTAGTATTAATAGACGTATAAATGTTCTCACAATCAAATAAGCGGGTCTCTTGTTGGCACACAACACCCAGGTTTATTGAGTTCTTGATGAGTGTTGTATCTCCAGTTTTTTTCGGGGGTGGAAGACAGCGAGAGATGAGATCCATTGATGTGTCAAATTCAACTTCCTTCCATCAAGCCCGTCAGCAAATATTGGGGCACTTAGTTGAGCGGTTCAATCTATTTCAAACTGCCGCAACATAAGTTTGTGTGAAGGTGACAAGTTTAGAGTTAGGCGATAAACTAATTAACGACTTATAGAATAGATGATGTCTTTTTAAATCCTTTATATTATCTTCATCGTCTTCTCTCTCTCTCTCTCTCTCTCTCTGTCTCTCTCTCTCTCTAACTCTCTCTCTCTCTCTCTCCATCTGTCTTGGTGCCGCCTTCGGAAAATCAAAAGTAAATAAAAATGACTTACTTTCTTGGATCCTATCGAGCTGAAATTTTGTACATAGCCTTTTTGTCACCTAACAATGCATTCATCAAACTTTCAGATCAGTCGAATGTCACGTAATTAAAATATTAAAACAATGCAGTTTTAGATCATCTCTCTGTATTTCTAAGTAGCATGTAACTTTTGTGCTAGACTGTCACGCATTCCGTATTATATCTAACAAACTTTTAAAATATTTTCCTATCGCGCGGTGCGGGGCGTATTATATTGGACATACTTTTTATAATATATTACCGATCAGTAAATGTTTATGCTAGTCTGTGGCGCGGTGCGTATTATATTGAACATTATAAATATGTCTCATATATAACTTTGTTTTTACGGATTTTTTAAGTAACTGTCGTGCCCCGGGTTTTGGAATCTAGCCGATATGTCCGGTTAATGAGGGCGCATGAATGATGTGACCTGTCATTGATGCCGGATGAATGATTTGACCTGTCATTGATGTCGCATGGCTGATGTGTCCAGCCAGTAATGTCATATGACTGATGTGTCCTGCAGTGATGTCATATGACTGATGTGTCCTTTCAGTGATGTCGCATGACTGATGTGTCCCGTCAGTGATGTCATATGACTGATGTGTCCTGTCCGTGATGTCATGTGACTGATGTGTCCTGTCAGTGATGGCGCATGACTGATGTGTCCTGTCAGTGATGTCGTATGACTGATGTATCCTCTCAGTGATGTCATATGACTGATGTGTCCTGTCAGTGATTTCGCATGACTGATGTGTCCTGTCAGTGATGTCATATGACTGATGTGTCCTATCAGTGATGTTGCATGACTGATGTATCCTGTTAGTGATACAATATGACGGGTGTGACCTACCAGAAACGCAATATCACGAGTGTGTCTCTTGAGTTGTGTCGTATGAAATATGTGTTCTCTGGGGCTGAATAACGTGTTTGTATGTGTTTTCAGTATTGGCTTCGGACTGGGTAACGTGGAGGTGTCACTTATAATCTGTGTTGTAACCCAATCATAATGTCAACCAAGTCCAGCGACACTAAAATATCAACGTCAGAACACTCCGCCTTTACTTACTTATTTTTAAATCAATTTTCCTAGCCCCACCCTCTTTCTTCAGGTCACTACTTCAGCATCAGATCACAAAAACCAAGAACAAAATGTTCTAAATTTAAATCACTGTTTTAATCTTTAAATAACACAGCAGACGATGATGATAAAAAAAAAACACCTCAAATTAACTTAGTTTTCCTAAACCCGCATCAATTTTGTAGTCGTGACGTAATTGTTCATTTAATACTTCCATAAAACAGAAAATTAATCAAGTCCTAGACACGCCGTCCAAAAGTCCCATGCACGCAGCGTGGTGTCTTGCCCGCAGCCGAAGACTTTCGATACTAGAGTTCAGCATGGCATCCTTCCCGGCAGCCATTGTTGTGGGCAGGCGGAGTTGTCCTTCTTGTCGGAATGGGTACCTCAGGAGAATATCGTGGAGCTGCGCGGCAGAGTAATACGACGACCAGGGGGCAAAGTGGGGGATGTGTGACGTCAGCAAGGAGCTGGGTGGTGTGGAGGTCAAGGTCAGTGATGACGGCAATGACGTCGGCAGGCTCAGGTGAGACGTGGACAGCCCAGTGGGCGCCAGCGTTGATAAGTGCGAGGGAGGCGTCTGCGACAGGGAGAATGGAAGAGAAGGATTTGTCGGGGCGCCGGTGGGCTTGTGCAAGGTGGAGGGTGCAGAAATGTCTTTTTGTGGGGCGTTGATAAAACCGAGTGGTGGCGCAAGGCTTGGGGTCAGGTGGTAAGGGTGGTAGGTGGTCGTGGCTGGCACTGAGAACCTATAGTTGGAGCCTGGAACATAAAATGTTGATGTGTTAAAACTGTGAGCGGCGTTCTTATTATATTTTAATATGGAAGAAGAAATGTTTTAAACGGACCCTAAACACCCTACCCTATTAACATGCTCATACATTTTATTTTTAATAATAAATGAACAATCAAACTTATGGTGCGTTTAGGTGTAAATGATACCTGAAGTCGTATATAATGATGTTAAAATATTTTTTTTTAAATCTAAAAGTAAATATTTCTACATTGTATAAAAGTTTGTTAAACATCATTTGGCTACTGTTCGGCTTCGATATTTGTTTTATATATATGGATAATTTCAAATCAAGCAATTTACTAGGTGAAAATTTTCATGAAAAAAGGTTTTTTTAATAACTAAATAATATTGTTAAGTCGTTAGTACCTGTATAATGTGATGACAGAGTTGCTTTTCCTTCGCCGAATTTTTCCTGTGGTGTGAAAGGACTTCCGGTCTTCATACCAGACGAATCTCTAGTTGTATGGACATCTTCAGAAACTTGCACTTTAGGGTCTGAGGAAACAAATCATTAACATAAGGCTCAAAGAGTCAAATATAGAAGCAATATTTTATATATTAACTATTTCTTGTCAGCATCTACCGGATGTTACAACCCCCCACCCCCGGAGACGTTTTTAGCTTAAGTTTGTTATTGACACCAGGAAGCGAGATTAACAAACAAACAAAAAAACTCTTATGAGTAGCGAAGTGTTGTTCCACGCGGGGTGGGACGAAAGTTTTAATGCAACATTTTAAAAAAATGTTTTGAACCTTAGAAGTTGGCTTAAGGTGCTGTGTCTTCAACTTTTTAAAAAAAACGCCACTCTCCTCCCTACCTCCCACGCCACTGAATTAAGTCTAGAGAAATGTCAAAAGTATACTCTACTAGCGCCAACAGAAATAACTCTTGTGTCATGAAGGTAAGCATTTATGTCCTAACACCAATAAAAGTAACTCTTGTGTCATGAAGGTAAGCATTTTGATTTGTTACAAAACATACCGTTGGCGGAGGCGGCTCTCTGAGAAAGTCGTTCCTCGTCATCCCTGTTGTTGACGTCATCCTTATCACAGACTGACGTCACTTCAATGTCGGGGAACTCGTCATCGACATCCGCGTTCTCGCTCTCGTCAGCCTCGTCCTCGCTGTGAGAGTAGGAGCTGTTTTTACACGAGTCGTCCTTACTGACGTCATCCCCGGGCGTTTTGCTGTCGGTTGGGGCAGTTGAGGTCACCCCGTCCTGTGTTTGTGGCCGGACCCCACGTTGTTTCTTCCTGTACTTGGCACGACGGTTTTTGAACCAGACCTGAAACACAACAACACAGAGGGTTACATGACTCGTGGGAATGACATGTGTACAAACGTTAGCTTTTTGTTGATCTTTAACCTTTAATATAACATTTCATTTTTCACTTGTCAATCTCTTTTTCTTTATGAGATCTCGTGTATTTATGTGATGAAGATTTTCAATTCGCGAAGACACAGGCGAGAAAAAAATCCCATGTAACCGTTATCTGGTCCCAAATATAAATTATGTCATTTCGACAACAAACGGAGTTAATGCCATGCATCCAATTGCTGTAACTGGATTCAACTGACGATTGGCATGATCCCATAATTGTTTAATACGGATAAGAGAAATAAAGTCCTGAAAATGGACAAGTTTTCTATAACAGTCAACTTTTTTATCAGTCTGTTTTCTGGACCATTAAGCTTTGAGTTGCTGAAGCTGAAGCATCGATTTTTTTTTTTACGGAATCGGAAAATTAGAATTTAATCTCAAACGTGAATCCAGCATTGTAAACATACAGCATCATAACTCTTGCTCATAATTCAGTGTCAGATGATTGTTCACGTCACATATACGGCGTGTTACTGTGTTTTATGTCCATCACGTTTCGAATGAAATCATATTTTTTTAATCGATGTATTTTATTTAATTGCAAAATCTCTACTCAACCAGATCAGGCTCTAAATTATCAGACTCTCTAAACTGTCAGACTCTCTAAATTATCAGACTCTCTAAACTGTCAGACTCTCTAAACTATCAAAATGCAATCACTTCAACATCTAAGCTCAGCAGTTGCTCGACAGTATCAAAGAGGATATATTTGTCAAAGAGAGCAGCAGATGCCACTATACATTGCCTTTGTGGACCTTACAAAAGCTTTCGACTTCGTCAGTCGCAACGGGCTATTCCAAGTACTGGCAAAAATTGGCTGTCCCCCTCACCTACTTGCCATTATCAGACAGTTCCATGAAAATATGCTTGGCACAGTGCAGTTCGATGGAGCTAAGTCAGAGGCCTTCCCTGTCAGCAGCGGAGTTAAACAAGGTTGTGTACTCGCACCAACACTCTTCGCAATATTCTTCTCTGTACTTCTTCGATACGCATTCAAGGATAGCAGTGAGGGAATCTGGTTACATACCAGAGCTGATGGAGGACTTTTCAACACTGCCCGCCTCCGAGCCAAGACCAAAACAACGGATGTCCTAATTCGAGAGCTACTATTTGCGGATGATGCGGCACTAACAGCACATACAGAATCTGGTTTGCAACAACTCGTGTCCAATTTCTCCAATGCCTACAAAGAATTCGGTCTGCAAACCAGCTTGAAAAAGACAAACATCATGGCCCAAGACACTCGACCGCCTCCTACCATAAATATCGATAATGAAAACTTGGAGGTTGTGGACAGCTTCACCTACTTGGGATCCAAGGTCTCCAATACACTGTCCATTGAAGAAGAAATAAACAGCAGAATTGGCAAGGCAGCCGCAACAATGGCTAAACTAAATAAGCGGGTCTGGCAAAACACCAAGCTAACGGAGAAAACCAAACTGTGCGTCTATCGAGCCTGTGTCATCAGTACACTACTATATGGGAGCGAGACATGGACCACTTATACATCACAAGAGCGCAAGCTTAACAGCTTCCATTTGAGATGCCTGCGTCGCATCCTTGGTATTAAATGGCAATAAAAAGTGCCTAATAGTGAGGCCCTAACGCGTGCCAATACCCAAAGCATGTTCTCAATTTTTAGTGAAAGACGCCAGAGGTAGCTAGGACATGTCAAAAGAATGAGCCCCGGCCGCATCCCGAAGGACCTCCTATATGGTGAACTTGCTTCAGGAAAGAGGAAAACAGGTCGCCCACGCTTGCGATTTAAAGATGCCTGTCAAAGGGACATGAAAGCAGCCAAAATACATACAAGTGACTGGGAGTGTAAGGCAGAAGACCGATCTACGTGGCGCACAGTTGTCAAAGAGGGCGTCATAGTAGCCGAGGAGCGAAGAATGGAGGAGGCTGCAGACAGAAGAGCTAGGAGAAAGGCCAAAACATTTGGAAGCACAGAACTCGTGTGTAAAAACTGTGGCAAAGACTGTCACTCAAGGATAGGACTGCACAGTCACTCGAGGAAATGCAACCCAACCCAACGGTGATGCACCATCGTCTCGCGAGACGGAAGGATGCCGGATATA
>MUZC01004684.1:113628-126260 GCA_002072015.1 Radix auricularia | reverse complement strand
ACCAATATCTTTCTCCCAAGACTTTCACTATGTAATGTAATGACCAATATCTTTCTCCCAAGACTTTCTCTCTGTTATGTAATGACCAGCTCACCTGTATCCTCGCCTCGGGAAGGTTAGTGATCATGGCCAGCCTCTCCCTCATAACAACATCCGGGTAGTGGGTCTTAGAGAACGTCTTCTCCAGAGCTCCAAGCTGTTGGTTGGTGAAGGCCGTACGACTGCGACGTTGTTTCCGGTGGGCCCCGTAGCGGGCATCAAACAGAATGTCTGCATCAGGAGAAATAAACTATATTGATTGATGTCTCTGTATTGATTGATGTCTCTGTATTGATTGATGTCTCTCTATTGATTGATGTCTCTGTATTGATTGATGTCTCTATATTGATTGATGTCTCTCTATTGATTGATGTCTCTGTATTGATTGATGTCTCTGTATTGATTGATGTCTGTATTGATTGATGTCTCTGTATTGATTGATGTCTCTCTATTGATTGATGTCTCTCTATTGATTGATGTCTCTATATTGACTAATGTCTCTATATAGACTAATGTCTCTGTTTTGACTGATGTCTCTGTATTTCACTAATGTCTCTTTATTGATTAATGTCTCTGTATTGACTAATGTCTCTATATAGACTAATGTCTCTGTATTGACTAATGTCTCTTTATTGACTAATGTCTCTGTATTGACTAATGTCTCTGTATTGACTAATGTCTCTATATAGACTAATGTCTCTGTATTGACTAATGTCTCTTTATTGACTAATGTCTCTTTATTGACTAATGTCTCTGTATTGACTAATGTCTCTGTATTGACTAATGTCTCTGTATTGACTAATGTCTCTCTATTGACTAATGTCTCATAGTTATATGCCTTAAATATTTTATTTTGTATCAATTTATATAGTACACGATGTAAACTACAGTTAATATTTTATAGGCGTATTCCTCCATGCATAAGTAACTTCTTAAAATGTAGATTTTAGATCTAGTTAACGAGAAAAATATTTATTTACAAAATTATTTCCAGGTGTTAATTTAATTACTTAGGTTAACCATCTAGTGTGAAAAGATAACGTAAAATTTTACTAACACTCGGCTTTATCTAGCGATTAAGTAAGTTTTAAACGCTTTAAAAAAAAAATATTTTTAAAAAGATTTATTAGTTAAATATTTTATTGAGGTCATATTTCAAGTTGAAACTAGAAAATCTATATTATGACGTAATTATACATTTTCAGGATCTATTTTAATATGTTCTGCAAATGAACGAATGTAACTATTTTTTAAAAAATTGTTAAATTTTGAAATGATGATAAAAGACTATTAAATTAATTTCATGAACATATTCATTTCAAATTTGAATTTGAGGAAAGGGATGTGTATAGAGTAAAACAACCTCGCTGAAAGTGTTCAAATGGTGCGGTTAAAGATCAATAATTAGGTTATTATTTATAGGAAAGTATGTGTTTTTTAATGTGTTTAGACGTTTCGAATTTTATTTTCAGAACTGCTATAGTAGTAATAACGTAATATTTACGAAGATGAAGTAGGATAAAAGGAATTGTTTAAAAGTCGGATTCTGATATTTTCATTATTGCACCGACATGTAGCAGTTCGTCTACTAATATTTAAAATAACAAAATATAATTTAAAAATACGAAATAAATTAAATCTAGAAACTCAGAATCAACATTTCAGAAACATTTGTTAAGTAAATGCTTTTTAATTATTCCCTTAATGACTTAATGGGCTATTTTTAAAATCATATATATATATATATATATATATATACTAATTTAAATGAATTTTAAAAAAAAATTCTCTTGTCATAGCCAATGCAGACAGCATGTTTCTACGCATAAACCTGCACGGGAAAAATGGGCTCACACGTCAGTAACTAATAATTCATGAGGACTATGTGCTAACACGTCAGTAACTAATAGTACACAAGACTATGTGCTAACACACCAGTAACTAATAGTACTCAAGGACTATGTGCTAACAAGTTAGTAACTAATAGTACTCAAGGACTATGTGCTAACACGTCAGTAACTAATAGTACTCAAGGACTATGTGCTAATACATCAGTAACTAATAGTACACAAGGACTATGTGCTAACACGTCAGTAACTAATAGTACACGAGGACTATGTGCTAATACATCAGTAACTAATAGTACACAAGGACTATGTGCTAACACGTCAGTAACTAATAGTACACAAGGACTATGTACTAACACGTCAGTAACTTATAGTACACAAGGACTATGTGCTAACACGTCAGTAACTAATAGTACTCAAGGACTATGTGCTAATACATCAGTAACTAATAGTACACAAGGACTATGTGCTAACACGTCAGTAACTAATAGTACACAAGGACTATGTACTAATACATCAGTAACTAATAGTACACAAGGACTATGTGCTAACACGTCAGTAACTAATAGTACTCAAGGACTATGTGCTAACACGTCAGTAACTAATAGTACACAAGGACTATGTGCTAACACGTCAGTAACTAATAGTACACAAGGACTATGTACTAACACGTCAGTAACTAATAGTACACAAGGACTATGTGCTAACACGTCAGTAACTAATAGTACTCAAGGACTACGTGCTACACGTCAGTACATAGCCGAAATTAACATGCATCGTCTTACCTGGGTATTGCCCAAAGAAAAATGGTGACGTCAGATGTAATGGGTGAGTCGGTGGTGTAAGACCAAAAAACGGGTGTGGAGATTGAAACTGGAGACCGAATGCCCCGTATCCCTGCATTCTGGTGAACGGAGAATGTTACAAACAAATTAGATTTTACATGCATATAGATATGGGGATTGCGCTGAGACAAGACATATAAAGCGCGTTAAAGTAAGACAATGCAAAGAGTAAAACAAAATAAAAAAAAAATGTCATGCAATAGAACTACTATTTTTGTAAATGTCCATAATTTGCTACTAGGCATAAGTTAAGAATTGAATTACTGTTTTTGCCGCGCACTTTTTTCTTCCAACTGTTTTTCATTTAGAAATGCATGTTGTAAATATTTAACACAAAGTCGAAAATAAAAATTCTCAAGGTGTCATGTAATTTTTAAAGTTGAACAATTAATGTAGAATACCTATTATAGAGCAGTCTCTTCAACAGTTTCACATTTGTGGTTTATGGCCACCATGCACAACTACAACTCATGTTTCTAAAAAGTTGAACATTTGTGTTTAACAATTATAACTGTGTTTCTAAAAAGTTAAAAAATTTGTGTTTTATAACCACCTCAATTGTAACTCGTGTTTCTAAAGAGTGTTGTTGAAAACGCTTAAAACCAGGTTCATGCTTTCCCTAACAATGAAATTCAGAAAGAAAAAATAATTTTGAAAAAAAAATGATTTGATTGTTTAACTGAATTGAATCTCAGAGTTTCTTTATAAATTATTGAGACATTTTTTAACAATCTGTAAGTTCGTTATTTGAGGACATATTTTGTTGGTCAACTTTAAAATATAGCTTTCAAGTTCCTGCTCTACTGTCACAGATGTGCGGTAGTTCCTGCTCTATTGTCACAGATGTGCGGTAGTTTATTTTTAGGCAATGAATCCAGGTGCTCGAGAATTGAATAACAAAATCATGACGTCATCTAATGAAATTATTTGTATGTTGATTCTCATCAAACACAAAATGGAATTTTATTTTTAAAATTTTTCCTATTTTTTTATTTAGATCTAGAATATATATATTGGTTGTTTTTATTTCACCTTTTAAATTATAATTTTCTTCTAGTAAACACAGATTTTATTTAACGTAAAATGTTGTTTCTAGCAAACTTTTATTTTATTTTAATTAAAACACTCAAATTAGTGAGGACTATCAAAGTGAGAAATTTTTACAACTTATAGAATTTTTTTTTTTTTTTTTAAACTGTTCAAACAATTTCCAGCCAAGTTTTCCTGGCACCAAGACCCAATTTAGGCAACATATAATGACAATCACATTTGTCCTGTCCTGCCATTAGTTAATTCTAAAACTAAAAGAAAGTATTTTTTTTTATTTCAGTTGAACGTAAACTGCATTGATGAAGGCATTAAAATGAAGAATGTGAATTTAAGATTTCCGAATTTTTTTTTACTATTATTCTATTTTGTTTTTGTTTTTTAATTTAAAACAATTGAAAGGATGATTTTCTTGTTACTTTAAAAACAAGATTTATCAAGTCATGATCAAATATCAATGTCAATGAAGATTTAATTGTAGCAGATTATCAAAGCGCTGGGATTCTCATCACAATTGAGTTGAACCAGCTACTAAGTAGAATCTATGTTTCAAGATTAAAATTCTAACATATATATTGATAATTCAACCTTATATTTAACAATAAAATATACACAGGAAATTTCATTTTATTAGGGACATTCGAGATACAATATGCTAATACAATATAGATTATAAGAAAACAATTATTAAAGAGCATTTTATCAAAAAGTGGTGAAAATATGCTTTTGTTTAATTCTTCTGTTTATTTAATTAATTTTACATGAACTTTTTCTCAGTTAAAGAAATGTATTTTTTAAACTATAGAATGTCATAGAGCATTACTAATTTTAGTAATATGTTAGGCGTATACGCTACAAATGATAAACGTAAGAAAAATAAATGCATATAGCTTATGTTTATGACAAATACATATTTAACCCACCCTTAGCACCATTAAATTTAGTCATATAAATTATACTATAAATATTTTATAAAATGTAATCTCTTGAATAAGAAACATGTGCGCACCCCCACCCCATCGACTTAAATAATTTTTTAATATTTTAACCTTTAAACACTATGAAAAATGATATTTTTAAAAAAATTAATTACATTTTTTATTTATATTTCTAGAATTAGTGTTAAATTTTCCTTTAGTTATATCTTTAAATTATTATTTTACAGAAATATTCCTACATATATTTACTTTTACAAAATTTTCGTTTTTGCCTTTGCCATAATAAGCGTAGGTAAAGATTGCAATACTAACACTGATAATGTTCTTTTGATTGTTGGTACATCTTTGCGGATTTAACTTTAGTTTAATTCTCGGGTCCAACAAATTCGACATATACCGGAGCATGCACGTTGAGATTTACATTTCAGTTCTTTATGAAAATTATAAAATTAAATTTAAAAAAAAACACAGATCATTTCTATTATTATTTGTTATTTGAGTTTTCCATTTTATGTATACAAAATGAATTCTATTAGGCAGAAATATAGACTATAGCTTATTAAAAAAACAAAACTTTATTGAATGTTGGCTTTTTTTTTTCCAAACAAATAAATTATACACCAGCATCTATGAACAATAGAACAACAATTTTGGACCTACCTTCAATGACTAGTGGTTAGAAGAAGTTTTGATGATTAATGATTGAGATCCAATGCCAATGAGATACTATATGTCAGTAACAGGTTGAAATGAAAACAATCGAATGGTCGTACAGTCCACGAGTATGCGACTAATGAAACAGAGTGCTATCTCACGAGACTTGTCGTTTCCCTTTTATCACGCTGTCAGACGGTTTTTTTTTTAACCTGAGTGGAGTTTGAAGTCACGTGTTCAGCAGTCGACCAATAAGAAGAAATCAAAACAGTTCTCGGCTCGAGAACCTCTGACAGAACTTCAATAATCTCTTTCTCGCCACTTGCCCCGCCTCCTCCAGACAGCGCGTGAGAGGCCCGTAATCCGGATTTTTTTTAGGCGGCTTCATTAATTGGAAGACAATTAACTGCGATAGCTGCCTTAACTTTAACTGTTTTACATTTCACATACAGTGGCGTAGTAAGATCACTAACCGTCAAGTATTTGCAATTCTGAGAATTAGTTTTGGAGCTTTGACGCATTTACAAAATGAATTAAAAAAATTTCAATAATAAGTCTTGGTAATGGTGTCCTAACCAAAGCGCAAGATGTTAATTTATATTTTCTTTATGTCGTGTTAACTTATGTATTATATTATATTATATTATATTATATTATATTATATTNTATATATATATATATATATATATATATATGAGATGAACATTTGAAACATTTACAGCACATCTGAAAACATTAAAAAGAAGAAATCATTTTACACAGATAAAATTTATTGCAATGTAAAGCAAAGATTCTGTATTGTAACCTGTTATATCATTATAATTCATTTTTCGTTAAATTTTTAACTTTCTTCACAATAAAGAACATGTTATTAAATATGTTATAAGTTATTTTACTACATTAATTCTGTAATTAAAGGTTATCAAATTTTGAAAATTGTGATATTGCAAGTTTTGTTCACAAGATTATAAAAAAAAAAAGGTATTTTATGGATGTTTCCAACAGAAATTGAATTTGTTGAATCAATATTAAAATGAGTTAATATAATTAACAATTGGGTTGTACCAGTGATAGCAATAAATATTTTTAAGATGAATCAATGAAATCGGAGAAGAATAAGATTATTATTTTCGGGCATTTGAAAAGAAAACATTTCTTGCGTTGAAGTTAATAAAATATTATCATTCCGTTGACATCAACTTTTTTTTCGTTCAAAGAGTTGACAATTAAAATAGAAACCTTGTAACTTACACTTACATCATTTCAGATATTTCTAATTTCCTATCCACATAATTTACATTGATACCTTCAAACAGGGCTCACTTGCTGCGGGCTGACAATGATGGGATCAGAACAATGATGGGATCAGAACAATGATGGGATAAGAACAATGATGGGATCAGAACAATGATGGGATCAGAACAATGATGGGATAAGAACAATGATGGGATCAGAACAATGATGGGATAAGATCAATGATGGGATCAGAACAATGATGGGATAAAAACAATGATGGGATCAGAACAATGGTGGGATCAGAACAATGATGGGATCAGAACAATGATGGGATTAGAACAATGATGGGATAAGAACAATGATTGGGATAAGAACAATGATGGGGTCAGAACAATGATGGGATCAGAACAATGATGGGATCAGAAAAATGTTATGCAATCCTCCATAAGGTTACTGGCGTTCTTTAAAGTTTGTTTTCCGTAAATTTCCGTAGAAACGTATAAAATTTCCATTTCATAAATTGAGATGCGACAAAAATCTTTTAAAGTTGAACCACAACGGTACACGGTACACGGTACACGGTACACGGTACACGGTGTTTTTTGCGATGTTTTATTTTTAAAATTCTTTATATTAACTTGTGCTTTCTGAGCCGTGCGTGCCGAAAAAAACTTTGGATCGATATTTTACCCAGTTCCTCGTAAGCTAGCAAGCTGAAATTTTGCAGGCAGACTTATGCGTATGTTAAAAATGATAAATCAAAATTTCAGAACAATCGAATTGAAAGTAATTGAATTATTGAATTTTAAAATTATTTTATTTATCTCTATGTATCATGTTCGTTTTTTTTAATAGAGTGTTGTGGTGCGTAATATGTACAACAACCTTTCATGTCGTGCAATAAGGTGCGCATTACATTGACATTACTTTTTAAAAATATATTCACGATAGGTACGCATTATATTAAACAGTTTTATGAGACATAGCTAGAATTTTGTATTTACTTATTGTTTTTCCCTGCGTGTTATAATGAACATCCTTATAGTTAGACTATGTCTCGTATATAAAGGGAAAACTTGTTTTTTTACTGGTTGCCTTTGTTTGTGTTGTGCTTGTAATTAATTTACCTTTTTTGTGTTGTGCTTAACTTATCTTATATTTTACAGACTCTCCTTCTGAACAGAAGAAGATTATTACGTAGTAGACCTGACTTAAAACAATTGGTGAGCACAAATAATTTGCAGGAGAAATTTACAATTTCGATCATAAATATTTTATTTTAGTTTAAAGTCCCTGACACATTTTGTTAAAATTTTCAACCGACATTTTAATGAGTGAGAGAAAATGTTGTTGTTTTTGTCAATATAAAAGTTTTTTTTTTTTTTTTTAATATTTCTTTTTTTTAAATTAAGAAGCCAATGCATTAATTTGAATTACAATTATACTGTTATATTTTAACTCGATTTAAAAATAAGGAGTTGCTTTCTCACTGAATAAAAACAAAGAAGAAAACAACTGAATTGAAATTGAAAAACAGAAGTCGTAAACGCTCGATATTCTAAGTTTTTCTCTAACATAGACCACCACGATTCTAAAAAAGTTCTTTATGTTCTTTTTTAATACAAGGAACAGATTGAAATCCTTCTCTTCTCCAATTTTTAAAAATTAAACCATCACTTTAAAATTAGAAGGGTTTCCGAAGCTTAAATTTTTAAAATCTACACGTTTCAACAACAACAAAACTTGCTAAAATAACATAAAGACAAAATTATTATTTATCACAATTAATGACAACCTCTTAAATGGGTCACTGTCTTACGATTATTTTATTTCATATACTTAAATAAAAATATATAATTACAAACATCAGAATTGATTTCATCCCATTTATATAATTTTAAGAGTATGAAAGAAATATCGATAGAATAATAATTCGTTCAGTGACCCTTTAATAAATATTCCTGATAAACCCAATTTTTTAAATCCTTTATATTAACTTGTGGCGTCTGAGCCGTGCAACCGACCGATCGACCGACCGTGCGACCGGCCAAAAAAACTTTGGATCGATTTTAACCCACTTTCTCTTAAACTAGCGAGCTGAAATTTTGCGGGCAGATTAGCCAATGATAAAAATGAATTTTTAAATTATTTCATTTATCTCTTTATATCATGTTAATTTTTTTAGATAGACTATTGTGGTGTGTAATATGTTCAACAACCTTTCATGTCACGCAATAAGGTGCACATTACCAGGACAGTACATGTTAAAAATATATTCACGATGGGTGCGCATTATATTAAACACGTTTTACGAGACATAACTAGAATTTTGTGTTTTGGGATTGTTTTGCCCTGCGTATTATAATGAACATCCTTATATTTATGTCTCGTATATAAAAGATTTATAGTGAAAAACTTGGTTTTTTACGGGGTTATTAAGAGTTTTTAAAAATTTGTAATTATTTTTCCAAATCTACGGTTGCGTTTAGCGAGTGATATTTCTTGTTTTTATTTTGTTTTATAGAAATATTCTCAATATTATTTTGTTTAACACAACTGCGGTTTGGAATATTAGTATATCTAAAAGGAGAAGTGGCTTATGGGCGGATGTCTGTGGAATATTATTATAACCTTAAGACGAAGTGGCTTATGGGCGAATGTCTGTGGAATATTAGTATAACTATAAGGGGAAGTGGCTTATGGGCGAATGTCTGTGGAATATTAGTATAACTATAAGGGGAAGTGGATTATGGTCGGATGTCTGTGGAATACTAGTATAACTATAAGAGAAGATTCCTAATGTTAAAATTTATTATAATTTTATAAATAAAATTTAGCTGCTGGGTCTACATGGGTATTGATAATAAAGATTTAATTGAAATGCTCATTTTTAGTAGAATAGTAAGTTATATTAATTAATCGAGCGACAGACTTAACCCTTTAAAACAAGCAAAACAAAAATGGTTCTTTGATTGAACAAGAGGACCACCAGTGATAAATTAACTTATAAACAAATTACACAAACTATTTGTGTAAGAAGACAATAAATTTAAGCTTTATTAATGAACTAATACTAATAGCAGTAGACGTTTCGGCTAATGTCTTCATCAGTACAATAACATAAATAATTACTTGCATAAATCTTAAAACATATCATTTGATAAAAAATGAAAAGAAAGGAAAAAAAACAAAACAAACAATGACACAGAATATAGGAAAAAGGAGGAAGTTGAAGTATCTTTACTAAAAAGCCTTGTACGGTACTGTAGGATGATGAAATGAAAACTCAAAATGAATTTAATAAAAAAAAATCATATAAATACTTCTTCGGCCAAGAGGAAGACTCTCTTCGACATGAAGTTGACAAAAGTTATAATACCCCCCCCCCCCCCCCCCCCCCCCGCAAAAAAGACCGCACCGTTTACATCACTTGTGTGTTTGGGCCTAATTAGTGAAGCCGATATTTACGTCGCACCTTTCTCCGGGGTAATTCAATCTTCACTCGAGACCCAGGTCCTGCTTCGATAACGACATCAAGGCTCAATGGAGGGACATCACCGTGCCGTACAGAGACCGATCGTATTTTCAACGGCGCTTCTCCAGGGCCGTATTCAAGAGGGCTTCCCCCCTCCCCCCACCTTCCCAATCCGTCTGTTGCTAATACCGTGTTAGGGAGAAGTCGTTCGGGCGTCATCGCACGGGGTCACGTGAGAGGGGGAGGGCTAAGATGGGGGGAGGGGGCCCATCTCCATGGCTGCTGCCTATCACACTCACGCCGGTCTGTCACGGTGCAGCACTGTGGCCAGGTCGCAACACAGGATTAAACGGTTACCGTTGCCTGGCCTCTTGACTTAGACGCTTCATGGGAACACTGTAAGAGATTAAAGTACACCTACTCGAAGCGGACACACAGTTGTGAAAACGTTTTTTTCTTCTAAGTACGTGAACGATACGTGTTTTTTTTTTAAGTTAAAATTAGCAACAGAAGAAAAAAAAGTTAGGAAAAAAATCAGAGAGGTAAAGAAACTACCAGGACTTAAGACATATATTTTTTTTGGAGGTCAAAGCTAAGGTCAGGTTTGTTTTGAGATTAGGACGCACAACAACAAATACAGAACTGACACAACTGTTACCAGGCCATCAATCACGGTATGTGTAGCACCCCCTCGCCCCACACCCGAGCCCCGTGGATACCAAGGGTGGAAATCCTCCCTTCGATTAATGCTGTGTTAAAGCAACATTAAAACGGATTAAAGAGACAGAGTTCTGAATCGCTTAAAGAGATAATAATAAATTAATCACGTGGTAGGAGAGGTCTCTTATCTTGGCTGCTTAATCCCTGGGAAAGCAAAGCGCTTTATTTCCGGCTCAGCGCTCAAAGTGCCCGCGTGGATCATGAAGACCCCGTATAGACCCATAGCCTCATTTATATCGACAGCCAGACTTTTGGACGCTACTTGTCATCTCAAACTTGGATTTCTAACGCTTTTTCACATTATCCTTTTCAAAATAGCACATTTTTATATAGGGGCCATAGCACTATATCAATAAAAGGTGTTTTATTGCGTTTAAGCAAAGAAAATAATAAACAAAACAAAAAACAAACATCAGATTTCAGAAATTCAGTGGAGAAAAAATGGGTTGTTTGAATGTTTGAGCCGCCAACTTTTCAACAATATCATCTGTGTGATATGTTCAAATGTTTTTGAATGATTAGTTTATTTGTTTTTGTACATACGGTAATTTTTTAAAAAAAATATTATTTTTATGAGGTACACGTAAATTTTTAAATCAATAGAACCAACTTACTATGATGTTGAATTGTCTTATATGAATTCGAGTCTCAATCGAAAGGTAAAGCGCTTTTTAAAATATGTTCTTTTTTTTTTTTTTTAAATAAATACGTTTTTATTAACTTTTTTTTTTTTTAATACAGACGCTCCTTCTAACCAGAAGATAATTGCGTCCACAGACCATGACGGATGATCTGTTGGCATGTAATGCAGCGTGCACAGGCCACGGCCGTCTAACTAGTGTTAGGTACCCATTCGGAGCTGGGTGACTCAGCGACGCCCAAGGCACCCGGAACAAATCCTTGCCTTCACATGGATTCGATCACGTTACCAACTGTACGGCAGTTGAGCGCGCTGCCACTCGACCACCGTGTCCCAAATGATAGAGTCATTTGTCTTAAGTGAATATGTTGCTAGGGTTTGTAGTTGTCTTATGAGCACGTTATTCATTGGCCAAGGCCACTGTGAGTGTCTATTTTAAGATAATCTTCTAACAATGCACATGAGGGGATTCGTATGAAGAGGGAATAAGTACCAAAAAAATCTTTGCAATAGATACAAAAAAAAAGCATTTGGGTTTTCCACCATAAACTTAAGCCTAATCCCAAATTTCAGTGATGGCCTTCACCTTGATATAATTACAAATCGCAACACAACTCACAATCTAATTAATCAACACAACACAACCCATTTGCTCAAAGCTGACGACGACAACACCACTTTAGATAATAATTACAATCAATTACGACACGTTTGTTAGTTACTGAATGTTACAGTTTTACTTTAACACCTGTGACAAATGTAAGACTTGGTAGTTTTCAGGTGTTTGTTAAACCTCACTTTCGTGTAACAAAAAAATTTTTTTTTTTTTTTTTAAAATTCATGACTTATCCAAAAAGAAAGGTTGTCACTTAAAATGGCGCTAATAATTCTGAATCCCTTTGTCCAATGGATTCGTGGGTCAAGGGAGGATAATCCACGTCCTAAGACAGTTCCTATCCAGTGCATCGCAAATAATAGCTTAACCGAAGGACACGAAGTTGGTTTTTCCCCCCTGTTAACTGGATGGCTAAAATGTCACCTCTACAAACAAAACCCTTCCCAGTCTTAGGCACGTATTGAGGGGTGGGGTTGTAGGAAGCATGCATCTTCATCTGGGACTGTCTTATAACTTGGGGCCCCTTTATAACGATATTATCCCTAATTTCAAATCAGCAGTCCACCCCCCCCCCC
>MUZC01004684.1:80065-113601 GCA_002072015.1 Radix auricularia | reverse complement strand
AAAAAAAAAAAAAAAAAAATTAAAAAAAATAAATAAAATAAAATAAAAAATATTGAGTCCAACAAGCTTTTCCAAAAGTGCTTTTTTAAAATAATAAAAATAACATCTGATCATCCTAAAGATAGTGCTACCTAATAGAGCTAAGTGGTCTAATCTTACCTTATCAGCCACATATGCTCTTTCTCTACAGAAGATTATTGCGTCATACGCTTACCCGTGTTTTATATCTTGTCTTTCGCTTTCTTATCTATAAAGTTTTAAGTGTTGTTAAGACTTTTGGTTTTCTTCGCTTGAGCAGGCAACCCTTTCCTCGTCCAAGGTCCAGGGGGGGAAGAACAAAACTTTGTATATGTTTATTATTGCATTCGGAATAATATAAGTGTTTGTATCCTTATGCCTATCTGAGGATATTATTAGATATAGTTTGGTATATATAGTGTAGAATTGCGGCTTAGAATCAATTGCCTATGCATATTTACTACTTTGCTATTGGTTCTTCTATGCCAGGGATGCCCAAAGTCCAGCCCGCGGGTCAAAACCGGCCCGCAAAGCAATTTTTACTGGCCCGCGACCTCATCTGAAATAATTAATTAACTAACGTATTATTTTTTAGCAACATTAAATATAAGAAAAGTCGACAAGTTTTACCGTTTTGATAACGTCAAAGGATGGCAAAAGTCGATAACATTGTATTGTTTACCAATTACTAGACTTCAGTCTTAAAGACTGACAAGGGGAACAAATGTATTTGGTTCTGTTTGTTCTGCTGTCTGTGACGTTAAATAACCAAGTAAACGATATATTTATTTATTGCTGATGGCTATCGCCATGAGTCGTGAGCACAGTTGACTAGCAAAACTTGTCTGTAACAAAGTCAGCTTAATCAGGCTGGTAAGCCAATTATATTCACATATCAAGGACTTTGGAAACAAGCTGCAACTTTTTCAAAGGCAACTTTTTCAAATGCAGCCTAATACCACACATTTCCCCTCACTGCAGGAAATCATGACAAGTTTACCAGAAAGAAGCTTCAATTGGCAAATGCATAGGTATGATGCAGATATCACATCCTTGGCTGATGAATTTCAAAGATGCCTTCATGACTTAATAACTATTGAAAAGATAAACATGGTTGTTTTTGTTAAATCTTCATATTTCTCTGTAGATTTTGATAATACTGCGGCAATCTGCAGCTGGAAATCATTGAGCTGCAAACTGATGCTGAGTGTCGCAGCAGACAATTTCTTCTCTTTGACTTTTAGTTTTAGAGTAAGCTTCATGGTTAAAGAGAGATTAAAAGGAATACGAACATTTGTTTTAAAAAAATGCTTAGCTTGTTTGGCTCGACATACTTGTGTAAGCAGACATTTTCAGTTATGAATTTTAACAAGATCTGTGTTAGGACGAGAATAAGTGACTCGCAACTACGTGATATCATGCGCATCAAAACCATGTCATTGAACCTGACCTCACCTATTTACTGTATTCAAATATCTCAGTTTCACCATTCACATTAAAATTTTACAATAAAAACTCACCATACTATGTCCTTTTTATAATATTATTTTAATCCGGCCCGCGAATATCTTTGGATAAAGGAATATGGCCTGCCTTGCAAAAAGTTTGGGCATCCCTGTTTTATGCTCTAGTGTTTCAAGGTTTAATTATTTAACTGATGGTGTTATTGTTGCGTATATTCTCCAGTAATGAATCTGGCAGTTCTTTTTGAATGAGTTCTAGTTTATCAAAGTTTGCTGTAGTGGATGCATATTATAGTATAATACAGGTCTCAAAAAGGGGAGGTAGCATTTTAGTTTTAGACTATATCTTCCTTACATCTGTAAAAGTTTTTATTTTTAAGGCCTACATTTTTATTTGATTTTTAAATAACTTCATGACATTGGGATTCCATGATAATTTCTAATTTATTATTACTCCTATAGTATTTTGAATCTTTAGTTTGGTTTTGTTGTTCTCCGTGAATGAAATAGTTTGCATTCACGTTTTTATTTTTCTTTGTCAATCGTAAGAGTTTGAAGATAAATAAATCTTTAGATTCTTGAAGCTATTTTCTACACTGCTAATATGATCGGAGAATAATTATTTCTTAATATTCGTTTGTTAAGTTATGAAGGGTTGCACACTCTAAATGTCCAGGGTTGCCAACTCTAAATGTCCAGGGTTGCACACTCTAAATGTCCAGGGTTGCCAACTCTAAATGTCCAGGGTTGCCAACTCTAAATGTCCAGGGTTGCCAACTCTAAATGTCCAGGGTGGCCAACTCAAATTGTCCAGGGTTGCCAACTCTAAATGTCCAGGGTTGCCAACTCTAAATGTCCAGGGTTGCACACTCTAAATGTCCAGGGTTGCCAACTCTAAATGTCCAGGGTGGCCAACTCGAATTGTCCAGGGTTGCCAACTCTAAATTTCCAGGATGGCCAACTCGAATTGTCCAGGGTTGCCAACTCTAAATTTCCAGGATGGTCAACTCGAATTGTCCAGGGTTGCCAACTCTAAATTTCCAGGGTTGCCAACTCGAATTGTCCAGGGTTGCCAACTCTAAATTTCCAGGGTTGCCAACTCTAAATTTCCAGGGTTGCCAACTCTAAATTTCCAGGATGGTCATACTGATCAACAACAGAAAGGACACGTATCTTCTTATCCAAAGCATAGGTTGCGTACACTTTAACTTTAACATCCTTTATTGGATATTATCCTATCCACTAGATATCTTTCAAATCCGTCTTGATGTTCTGGCGCCGTGTGGAGGACGTAAAATAACATCAACAAACTTAGCTCCGCGACACGGAGCAACATTTTAAGACTTGATATTAAAACGTGGTTTAAAGGAAGGCATTCCGAAGATAAGATAAAATGTATGACTGATGGCCAAGTTATATTACATTTTGATATTACATTACCACTGTCAACACCATTATCCCAAGCCGGGTCAGCAGGAATATAATCTTCTCCTGAACATTTACCCTGCGTTAAGAATGAGAAAGAAGAAAAAAAAAAGAAGAAATCGTTAAAAAAAAACGTCCGTCAGTTTGCCTGGGAGTGAGAAATTTAATCTCTGTTGAACAAGAACTAATTCAAGATTTACTTACTTGATTCAACTGTGAACAAAGCGGGGCTTCCTTCTTTGCGAAGGTTTCTGACAAGACCCTGGTGGCGCTTCCAATAACAAATGGACGGGATTAAGCCCGGAGCTTGGTGTTGACAGACAAGGTGAGAATCTGCAGCCGAGCCTAGACAAGGAGAATCAGGGTAGGCCGTGGGCGTCAGCTACGTGACCAGACCTGCACTGACGGGATCAAGGGAGGTGGGACGGGCAGTGGGGGCCGGGGGCTGGGGCATAATCGCAAGACAAAGTCTGGTAATGATGTCCGGTAACATCATCCTGCTTTAAAGTGACCTTGGGTGGTGGGCAATTTTAGGGACGTGTACCAGAGGCAATTAAACACGATTAGAGGTGAGCGTCGAGAAAACGGCTCTTGGATGAGAAAGGCGGGAGTTAGGAGATACAGCTGTACTCAAAGTGTTATTGAGTTGAAGGCGGGAGTTAGGAGATACAGCTGTACTCAAAGTGTTATTGAGTTGAAGGCGGGAGTTAGGAGATACAGCTGTACTCAAAAGTGTTATTGGTGAAGTTAATTGTTAGAGAATTGACAACCTAGTGCTAAAGCTTGACAGGTAAAAATATTTTTTAATGTTGTCAGATGAAATGATGGATTTAATAATTTAGTGCTAACATATGCCAGACTGTGTGTTTACAGAATATGTCAACTTTTTATTGTTTTATATTACATTAATATTTATGACTAATAACTTGATATTCAAAAGTAATAGAAAAACCCAAATTTCCCATTAAAGCAGCTCTTTAAAATTAGTCCCCCACCCCTACCCCTTTTTGAAGTTTTTGTTAAACGCACCCGCACATAAACATAAACTCATAAAAACCCACACATAAACAGCAACACATAAACACCAACACTTAAACACCCACACGCCACACATAAACACCAACACATAAACACACACCCATACACACCAACACGAAACCAGAAAACACATTCAATATACGTTGTTTTATTAATGAGTCTAATCTCTTCCTACCCTTGGCACTGAAAATAAAATTAACAAAATGAAGTGCCAAAAAATCTAAGTGAACAACCTCTAGAGAGAAATTATCAAGTCATGCATTTATGTAATCAAACAATTCTTAGAATGTTCAAACACAATGTGCTGGTGTATGTTTTAAGAAGATCAAAGTTTAAGCCAGCGTTGTTCTGTGGACTCGAAAGAGCCGTTTCATCGAGAACTTCCAACAGTCTTCACCAAGTAGAAGGGCCGATATTATGTGCGTGAAATATGAGACGACGGATGCCCCAATAAAGAAACGATTTGTAAGACAGTCAGCAAATCAACACGACCATCGCCAGCATTACACAGGGTCTCTGCCCTAACGCACCTGAGCCGGGCTCCGTGGCCGAGGGCTAATCGCTTCATCCCATCACAAGTCGCATACGATTAATAGGGAGAAGGGTTAGTCCGAGCCCCCAGACAATACCTGGCATCACGGACCTGGGCTTGTCAGGCAGATTAGCTGCCCGGATCGAGGCCAACAGAGTGCCATGTTCGGTACACACGCCGCGCGGACACCCGACACCCGAGCTTGGCCCAGAGATCTCATGTCTGCGAGGCACCTCTTGTGGTCTCGGGGCTGTTCAAACAAGATCTCTGACCAACTTTAAATACAGATTATCGTAATCCAGTCTTTATTCCTTGATTTTTTTTCAAACTGTAAGGATCTTCCTTCGGCTCTTTGTTGGATGAAGTCTTTCCGTTGGGATGTCTGTCAGGTGTAGTATCTTCCATTGAAATGTCTGTCTGATGTAGTATCTTCCATTGGTTCGTCTGTCAGGTGTAGTATATTCCATTGGGATGTCTGTCTGATGTAGTACTTTCCATTCAACTCTCTGTCAGGTGTAGTATCTTCAATTGGGATGTCTGTCAGATGTAGTATCTTCTATACTGCTCTACGATGGATGTGATATCTGACTTTCATCTCTATATCTGATGTTGTATCTTCATTGGCTCAAGAGTGTAGTAATTTAACTGACGATTCCCTCAAGCCAATGCTGGGCTTTTAAATTGGACTATTGCAAAATGCTTATTACTTAATAAGAACCTTTAAATTCATATTACTAAAGCGATAGACATGTCATTTGTGTAAACCAATACCGTGTGTCTTTACCCATTCGGGATATTTAGAGTATCTTTACAAATTTTTATTAAACTTTATTGTATGTAAGGCATTAATGACGTGAACTTATTGTCATTTTCTTTCTGTTTCGTTTTGTTACCTTCTCGTTTTGTACCCCTGTTGTTTTGTTATCTTGTCGTTTTGTACCCCTGTTGTTTTGTTATCTTCTCGTTTTGTACCCCTGTTTTGTTATCTTCTCGTTTTGTACCCCTGTTGTTTTGTTATCTTCTCGTTTTGTACCCCTGCTGTTTTGTTATCTTGTCGTTTTGTACCCCTGTTGTTTTGTCATCATGTCGTTTTGTACCCCTGTTGTTTTGTCATCATGTCGTTTTGTACCCCTGTTATTTTGTCATCATGTCGTTTTGTACCCCTGTCGTTTTGTCATCATGTCGTTTTGTACCCCTGTTGTTTTGTTATCTTGTCGTTTTGCCATTTGTCGTTTTGTCATCATGTCGTTTTGTAATCTTGTCGTTTTGTCATCATGTCGTTTTGACACTTTGCCTTTTTTTTCCTCGTCGTTTTGTCACTTGTCATTTTTTCATGGAACAGTTCCCGGGGCCAAGGGTTCCCTGAGTGCACCCAGCTACGCATAGGTAAGTAACTCTAGTAATTGATTCAAAGGCATGTAACTACCAACCACGTAGACAAATTTTCGCACTACATTGATAATGTACCAAATAGAACTCTAACATTTTGTGAATATTGTTGATTAAAATATTTTTTTCCGGTATTTCCATTCCGAGTTTTCAATAGCATTTTGTTTATTTTCTTCTCTTCTTAAAAGCTAAAAGAAAATAAATTTGTAAGAACCACGTGACCATATGAACTATATCCAAAAGACCCGGCGTATCACGCATTTCACCCGATGTATACAAGGTTGACCGTCGATAATCCGGGGAATTTTGCACGTTCTCCAAAAACGTCTCCCTGTTGAGCCGTCTGCTTCTAACACGGCTAATTGCGACATAACTCCCGATATATCCCGTCAGTTTCATGCGAACACCTCAAGATTTTGGTCAAATTCCACCCCCCCCCCCAAATTTAGGCGCCCCATTACCCCTTCCTATCCTGCATCCCCCACCCCCACCCCCCGCTCCACCACAGACACCCTTAATGTGTATGAGCCGCTGATTCCGCTAAATGTAAAAATAATCTCCTAGTTTGTAAACACCGGTTCGTTAGGTGCATGCCACAGCCGAGCTCATGAAAGCCTGTGATCTTTATTTGGTATGACGACCAAACACGTGTTTGAACACTGTGTTTAAACAGTGATCTGATCTCAAGTCAGTTTGGGAGCCGTACGTTAATTTACCTCCAGTCTTTCCTTGCTCCACACGATACCACTTGCAGGCTGACAGGTTCGCGGCTAATCGCTGTCCTTTAACTAGCCTACCGTCAAACTTGGTGACGTCATAGTCATCGAATTGAGGTCTTCATTATCAGGGAGTCTACAACATGCAGTTAGGTGGTTTTTTTCAAATAAATGTTGGGGTATTAGGGAATCATGCAGATGGGGCTAATTATTTCAGGTAATATATTTTACTGTGGACACAAATATTTTGTTTCATGTTAATCTAGGGTCTCTCGTGGTGACCCATTATGACATTTGAACTTGGACTTTACCAACCAATAATATCAAACAGTTACAGTGGGAAGAGGGTACAGACTTCATTGATATCATGGACGGATGGACGGGGGATTTTGTATTATCATGGTCAGTGGGAAGATATGGTGTTATCATGGTCAGTGGGAAGATATGGTGTTATCATGGTCAGTGGGAAGAAGATATGGTGTTATCATGGTCAGTGGGAAGATATGGTGTTATCATGGTCAGTGGGAAGATATGGTGTTATCATGGTCAGTGGGAATACATGGTGTTATCATGGTCAGTGGGAAGATATGGTGTTATCATGGTCAGTGGGAAGATATGGTGTTATCATGGTCAGTGGGAAGATTACTCAAAGTGTTATTGAGTTGAAGGCGGGAGTTAGGAGATACAGCTGTACTCAAAGTGTTATTGAGTTGAAGGCGGGAGTTAGGAGATACAGCTGTACTCAAAGTGTTATTGAGTTGAAGGCGGGAGTTAGGAGATACAGCTGTACTCAAAGTGTTATTGAGTTGAAGGCGGGAGTTAGGAGATACAGCTGTACTCAAAGTGTTATTGAGTTGAAGGCGGGAGTTAGGAGATACAGCTGTACTCAAAGTGTTATTGAGTTGAAGGCGGGAGTTAGGAGATACAGCTGTACTCAAAGTGTTATTGAGTTGAAGGCGGGAGTTAGGAGATACAGCTGTACTCAAAGTGTTATTGAGTTGAAGGCGGGAGTTAGGAGATACAGCTGTACTCAANTATGGTGTTATCATGGTCAGTGGGAAGATATGGTGTTATCATGGTCAGTGGGAAGATATGGTGTTATCATGGTCAGTGGGAAGATATGGTGTTATCATGGTCAGTGGGAAGATATGGTGTTATCATGGTCAGTGGGAAGATATGGTGTTATCATGGTCAGTGGGAAGATATGGTGTTATCATGGTCAGTGGGAAGATATGGTGTTATCATGGTCAGTGGGAAGATATGGTGTTATCATGGTCAGTGGGAAGATATGGTGCTATCATGGTCAATGGGAAGATATGGTGTTATCATGGTCAGTGGGAAGATATGGTGTTATCATGGTCAGTGGGAAGATATGGTGTTATCATGGTTAGTGGGAAGACATGGTGTTATCATGGTCAGAGGGAAAGAGGGAAGACATAGTGTTATCATGGGCAGTGGGAAGATATGGTGTTATCATGGTAAGAGGGAAGACATAGTGTTATCATGGGCAGTGGGAAGATATGGTGTTATCATGGTCAGAGGGAAAGAGGGAAGACATAGAGTTATCATGGGCAGTGGGAAGATATGGTGTTATCATGGTCAGAGGGAAAGAGGGAAGACGTAGTGTTATCATGGGCAGAGGGAAAGACATGGTGTTTTCATGGGCATTGGAAAGACATGGTGTTATCCTGTGCAGTGGGAAGATATGGTGTTATCATGGTCAGAGGGAAGACATAGTGTTATCATGGGCAGTGAGAAGACATGATGTTATCGTGGGCAGAGGGAAAGACATGGTGTTATCATGGGCATTGGAAAGACATGTTGTTATCATGGGCAGGAGGAAGACATGGTGTTATCGTTAGCAGAGGGAAGACATGGTGTTATCGTGGGCAGTATTAAGACATGATGTTATCGTTAGCAGAGGGAAGATATGGTGTTATCAGGAGCAGAGGGAATGCATGGTGTTATCAGGAACAGAGGGAAGAAATGGTTTCATCATGGTCAGAGGGAAGACATTGTGTTATCGTGGGCAGAGGGAAGACATGGTGTTATCATGGGCAGAGGGAAGACATGGTGTTGTCATGGGCAGAGGGAAGACATTGTGTTATCGTGGTCAGAGGGAAGACATGGTGTTATCGTGGTCAGAGGGAAGACATAGTGTTATCTTGGGCAGATGAAAGACATGGTGTTATCTTGGGCAGAGGGAAGACATGTTGTTATCTTGGGTAGAGGGAAGATATGGCTTTATCATGGGCAGAGGGAAGACGTGGTGTTATCATGGGCAGAGGGAAGATATGGCTTTATCATGGGCAGAGGGAAGACATAGTGTTATCTTGGGCAGATGAAAGACATGATGTTATCTTGGGCAGAGGGAAGACATGGTGTTATCTTGGGTAGAGGGAAGATATGGCTTTATCATGGGCAGAGGGAAGACGTGGTGTTATCATGGACAGAGACAAGATGTGGTGTTATCGCTAGCGGAGGGAAGACGTTGTGCTATCACTGACAAGATTGGGGTAAACTTTATGTAGTAGTCATTGGCAGGGGTAGACTTTCTGGTGTCGTCACATGCAGACAGGGGGGGCAGACTTTATGGTGTTATTAGGGGCAGGGAACAGACTTTATGGTGGTATCATCTTATCTCATCTTATCTGTTACAGACTCTCCTTCTTTACAGATTATTCCGTCATACAGTTATAGATATGGTTATTGGTTAGTCCTGCATTCTTATTAGAATTTTAAACATTGCTATAGTTTTGGTTTTCCTGGTTTCTTCAGGCAACCCATCAACGCCCGAATTCTGGACGCGAAAAAGAGAATTTTTTGTGTTTGTTCTTGCATATGGAGTAAGGAAGGTGTTTTAATCCTTACTTCTATCTCAGGGTTGTATTAGGTTTTTTTTTTTTTTTGTATTTTTAAATTAGAATTAATTGCGTTATGTATTATTACAACTTTACTCTTTGTTCTTTAATCCTCTAGTGATTCAATTTTTAATTAACTAATGGTGTTATTCTTTTAAGTTTTGAATATTCTCCATTAATTAATGTGGCAGCTCTTTTTAGAATGTGTTCTAATGATCAAATTTTTCTTTGGAGGACGGGTCCTTTACAGAAGATGCATATTCTAGTACAGGTCTCACCAGGGTGAGGTAGCATTTTAGTTTTAAATCCATATTACGTGTGTAAACGTTTCTTTTTATAAAGCCAAAAGTTTTGATTGATTATTTTTATAACTTCGTTGACATGGGGATTTCATAGTAGATTCTCATTTATTATGACTCCTAAGTATTTTGCATCTTTAGTTTGATTTAGTTCTGTTCCCTTAAATGAAATGTTTTGAATTTATTATTTTTTTTCCTTTGTTACTCTTAGCAGTTGACACTTTTATGTATGGAAGGGCATACTCCAGTTAGTATCCCATTTTATTAGTTTATCTAAGTCTCTTTGTAAAATTTTGCTATCTTGTTGTCATTTAATTGTTAATAGATTATACAATCATCAGCAAATTACCTAACTTTTGTTCCTGTTGAGATGTTATTGGGTAAATCATCTATATAAGTTTAAAAAAGGGTAAGGGATATAGCACAGTACATTGTGGAACTCAAAAGTCACCTTTATTGGTGCAGATTTAGGTCCATTAATTATTACAGTTTGCTCTCCACCTAAAAGGAAGTCTTGAATCCAGTGATGCAAAGGACCTGAGATTACAAAGCAATTAAGTTTGTTGTTGTTGTTGTTTGTTTGTTTTTTTTTGTTTTTTTGTTTGTTTTTTTGACTAAGCTAAAGTGGTGAATTTTGTCAAAGGCTTTTGAGAAGTCTAGTGAAATTGTATCTATTTGGTCATCATTGTCTAGGCCTTTTGAGAGACCATTTATCAAGCCTATTAGTTGTGTTTCACATGATCTGTTTTTTTTCTCAACACATGTTTATGTAGGGTAAAATATTATACAGCAATATAAGTTATTATAAGAAATGTATAAATAATTTGAAATCGTCAATCAAAAGATGGTCCAACGCTCTATAATAATCTGCATGGTTTACCGTACCAATAATGTTGCATTTTTGGGGTGAATATCTTATATTCATAGTCATAATTTGTAGCAACTGAGTCACAGTGACATTGTCAGTGTCAGTAAATTAATTTTGTCGTAATTTATATAGTAATTGTTTTATTTGCGCAGGCTATTATTTATATTTATTTGACTCAATTAAACAACAATGCCATCAATTAACAGTAGTCAGTAGCCTAAAACTTAAATATCAACTATACGCAGTGGCGTAGCTAGGGGCGGTGGTGATGGCGGTCCGCCCCAGGCGGTACTCATCTAGAGGGCGGCATTTATGGGATTTTTGAAAAATAAAGCCATTTCCGACAACCTCCCTTTTTCTTTTAAAGAGGGAAAACCAAGATGAAACAAAAACATTCTTAATTTCGAGTCTTAATTAACGAATTTACGCAACATTTGTTTGAGTACATAGTAGATTTCATAACTAACGCAAACCCGTTCAAAATTAAAAATGGTTAACACCACTGGGCCAAATATGTTTACTATGAATATCGCCACGACTGTTTTTGCGTGGAATTTCAACATGTGCAGAATGATGCGCAAGCAAAGTACCTACATGACATGGTGGTTAAAATATTGTGTTTAACTTGCAAGTAGTAATTTAAATTACTGTTTCAGTTTTAGGAAATTATTTTAATGTAACTTACTGAAAATATATTTATTTTGTTTTATTACATTAAATTAGCACACAAAACCTGTGTTTTTCGTTCTAACACGGTTATTCATTAAAAATGCTACGCCTGCCCTATTAAAGTTTCAAGAAATGTGTAAATAATTTGAATTCGTCTATTTTTTGGAAAATTATTAATATTTAGGGCAAGGACAAGGAAATATTCAAATTTCTCCGTTAATAAACAATGCAATAACTTAAATAATTTCGAAAAAGACACTCTTAAATTTCAAGCGTCTTGGAAAAATTGATATCTGAAGAAGTGACTAGTAAAACGAGATTAGATGCTGAAACTGACATTTTACACAATTTAATGCAATCTTTTTCTATTCTATGCTATCTCAATTTGTGGGAATGCGTTTTAAAACAAAACAATGGAAATCTATTTCGTGGAACACAGTTGTGTGCTAATACAGAATGATGTTTTTTAGAGAGTTGGGGTTATCAACTGACGTTGAGCAAGACGTACAACGAGAAATTTTTTTATTCATAGATGTAATTATTAAAGAAAATAATAGCACCCGCTGATGAGTTGCATGTCCTTGCAAGAAAATATTCGTGTATTATACCACGTAACCTACTAAATGAATAATTTTAAAATCAAATAAATTTATTTATTACCATTGATATAGAACAGTTCAATATTGAAAAGGTTCCAGGTTTTTATGGCTGTATACAAGGCTGGTATTAGCAAGTGCGTGGCCCTATGGAGCTTACTATGTGAAAAGGGTTGCGCAGGGCCCAGTTTGGGAAGTGATACGGTATTAATAAGATAATAAGTGAAAATTGAGATAGGTGGGACCTATGAAAGCGCGAACCCACTGTGCCGAACGGGTTGCAGTGGCCTAAGACAGCCCTGGCTTTACCTACACTACAAGAAGAGGCATTATGTTCGAAAAACGGGGGAGGGAGGAAATGCCCCCTTGATCCATTAAAATATATTTAACAGTATAAATTGGAAAATTCTTTACCCAACTTAATAATTTTGCTAAGATTTTTTAAAAAACAATTTCTATCAGTGGATCTAGTTGTGAATGGAGCTTCTCCAAACTGAAGTTGATAAAAAGAAAATATTCGTTCCCTAACGAGGAATTTAAGACTGCAAAATCTTGCAATATTGTCCATAGAACAAGATATTACAAATAATTTAAATTTAGATTATATAATACACGATTTTTCCACTATGAAAGTTAGATGATTAAATGTATAAATATGTTTACATAGTAATGTGTATACTTTCTTGGTTTAAAAAAAATCATATATTTAAATTATTTATATATAAAAACAAAAGCAAATTAATTTGGGGGGGGGGGTGGTGTAAATTTGGAATATACTTTGTTTAATTTGGAGGTATGGGGGGGGGGGCTGCGATCTAAAACACCTTTTTTTTCTCCTTTAAAAAAAAAGTATCTTGCATTTTTATAAATGTAAATTTATAGGTACATGTATATCATCTTATGCGGCCTCGTTTATTACTGCTTACATAATAGAGCATGCAATGGTAAAAATGATCCTCACCTTTTACAATGTACTCCGTTGCCACTACAATTATTTATTAATGTTTTTTTTTTTTTTTAATTTCTAAACCATCATTCGATTGAATTAAGGGGCTGTCCTTAAATTGCGTCAAGTGATTTTGGCTGATTTTTCACCCCCTGACCCTCGTCACAAAAACTTAGAAAACACTTCTTTCATATGACATCACAACGCTCCCCCCCCCCAATATAAAAGACGTATTTTCTTTTTGAATACGAGCATTTTTCCAATCAATTTTTTTACCATTTAAATATGTTTTCAGTGTAAGGCTGCACTCTAATATCGTAACACGCGGGAAAACCATGTAAAACTTCATTAAATAAAGTGTCGTTATTCATATATTTAAGTGAAACTTTTATTTAAAGTTGCGCTTCTTGATGTGATGTCATATGTGACACCCCTCTCCTTCCATGCGTGACGTCATTTATTGACGGCCCCTTAAAGGGCGGCAAATTGGAGACCGCCCAGGGCGGCTAAAACTCTAGCTACGCCACTGACTATACGAATACTTCACATTATTAGTTATTAAACTTTGCAGTTAGTAAGTGTAGATCAGTATTTCAAAACGGTGGGAATAATTTTGAACATTGTCGGCACGGTTATGACGTCAAAACCGTGCCAATAGCGCTTGACAATAATAAATTTCCTGACGATTACACGAACATTTTAGTTTTAAACTATAGACTGACGGGAATGTTCAAAATGTTGATAAAGTTTGTCTACCATGGTTCTAACACTTCACCTACTTATCAAACAAAAATGAAAAGCGTAATAAGTTGATCAGCTCTAATCTTAATTTTATTGGATTATACAATACATCAAAGCTCGACTCTTCAACCAAATTTATCTTTAGAACTTCTACTTAAAACATTAAAACATCAGCTAGAAAGCAGCTCTAATGATTCCCTTTATATAGGGGCAAGGGACGCTACTCCCAGCTGTTCTTCTCAGATATGCGTCAGCTAAAAGGCGTCAGAATTCGACCCTGAATCCTAATTTTTTAATCACACAGTCTATCATCATCAAAATTCGAGAAAAATAAATCCGAATGTCTTTAAATCTTACACAGTAAAGCCATTTTTGGGACGTTCATTTATTTAAAAGGGACAAAACTAAACTTGCACTCGCTTGGTTGTGGGTAAATATTGTTGAAGAGTTATCGGCACCTGCCCTTACCCGCTGATGCCACTTAAAATGCTCTAACAAAACCGATCAGCTCGTGTTTCCGGCTCGTATTTGACTTCAGTGTTTCGAGCGTGTATCTGTCTGTTTTCACAGAACTGTGCCGTAAACCTGCGGCCAACACGCCGGCTTTTACCACGCACTCCAGCTTGTTTCTATAGCAGACATTCGCCCTAATTAAGCCGCCTTAGGGTGCAAATATTTCCACTCGACTCCCCACCCTGGTGCCACAGGGTACACGAAACCCTTGGCATCGCTTCGGTTGAGACGGGCTTCTATCTCCCGCACGTCTCTCGGACATTGGAACCGTCTCCCAGATTCGTTATCTCCGAGTATTAAACATCCCTTCGTGTTAAGCTTCACTATCCCCCCTCGCGCCCTTTCTCTCCCATTCTTTAACCGATCTCTTTTACACCCTTTCACAAGCCCGGGTCACAGTATTCCGTTTTAAAACCTCACAAAGTCTATTTCCCCAAGTTTTACGCCAGTTCTCCGTGTCAACCACTTGTCTAATATCGCTTTGTGTGTCTTTCTCCGCGCGCACACACACACCTAGTGCCAAAATGGCGACCTGGCCGTGAATGTTTTCGGAGCCGTAGAGCCCCGAGACTAAAGTAATACCGGACGGTATCAATATGCTCCCAGCCACGGGAGCGGCACGTCTTTTGTCCTCATCACGATCCAGTGTTGATTTTTCAAACTTACGTTTCAGTGAGCTGTTGTTCCTGTCGGTGTTAGCAGACGATCTCTTTTATTGCGTCATTCGGTTAGCGCATTTTACTTAGAGGAAGAAAGAGCATGAACGCGGCTATAAACCTTGAGAATATCAATATTTTATTTATGTATTTGTTTTTACTATTTAATACGTAAGTTTGATTTGCAGAATTTTTTTTTTATTGTTTCTTTGGTCAAAGCCTAAGTAACGGCATGGGCCTTAAACTAATGAAATATAATGTCGATGATTGTCCTTCTATTGAAAGATGTCGACTTGAATTATGGAGCCATTCCATTCATTATTTTCTACCAATTGACATCTATCCTACTCCCGGCCTGTCTGAACAACCGTTGCGATGAGAGCTATTTAAAACGGTAGAAGTAATACACAAATAAAAAATAACACTTCGCGTCAACCAGACGGTACATTCACGGTCATGATTAGCCATGTTCTGAGTTTGAGAGGCTTGTCCTGTCAACCCCATGACAGATTTCTGGAAGAGCCACTCAAACCACTTTTTTGCAATCTGTTTCACAACCCGACGTGCTGGGCCGTGCAATCTTACTAGAGATATTTGCCTGGCATATTTTACATTCAGATTACAGACTTGCAGTGGATTACAGAACCCCTATCAGATTTGTTTTTCTCCCCTTGTTTTACTCGGCGTCATACACAATGAAATAAAAGTGGGGGGAGATTACTCAGTGAGTCATACAAAAGGATTAGGGAATGTTAATTGGTCATTCTCTGCGCCAGAGTCACTTCCCTTAAACTATGAACAGGCCAGGAGTGACTTGGATAAAATATTCAAACAGGTTCATTTTGGGAAAGCAACGAATACATTAGCACACTCGACTGTTAGAAAAAGAATTTCAATAATTATCACACACAAAAGTGAAACGAGATAAAAAAAATATCTAGACCCATTAAAATTACAACAAACTAAAATTCAGAAGGTTTCTCTTTAAAAGGAACTGCATCTCAGCTTTATTTGAGTTATAGATATAGGTATACAAACACGATGATATAGATATAGGTATACAAACACGATGATGTAGATATAGGTATACAAACACGATGATATAGCTATAGGTATACAAACACGATAATGTAGATATAGGTATACAAACACGATGATGTAGATATAGGTATACAAACACGATGATGAAGATATAGGTATACAAACACGATGATGTAGAGTTATACAAACACGATGATGTAGTTAAAGGTATACAACCACGATGATGTAGATATAGGTATACAACCACGATGATCTAAATATAGGTATACAAACACGATGATGTAGATAAATGTATACAAACACAATGATGTAGATATGGGTATACAAACACGATGATGTAGATATAGGGATACAAACACGATGATGCAGATATAGTATAGGTATAGAAACACGATAATTTAGATGTAGGTTTACAAACACGATGATGTAGATATAGATATACAAACACGATGATGTAGATATGGGTATAAAAACACGATGATTTAGATAAAGGTATACAAACACGATGATGTAGATATAGGTATGTATACAAACACGATGATGTAGATATATGTATACAAATTCGATTATGTAGATACAGGTATACAAACATGATGATGTAGATATAGGTATACAAACACGATGATTTAAATATGGGTATACAAACACGATAATGAAGATATGGGTATACAAACACGATGATGTAGATATATGAATACAAACACGATGATATAGATATATGTATACACACACGATGATGTAGATATATGATACAAACACGATGATGTAGATATATGTATACAAACACGATGATGTAGATATGGGTATACAATTACGATGATGTAGATACAGGTATACAAACATGATGATGTAGATATATGTATACAAACTCGATTATGTAGATACAGGTATACAAACACGATGATGTAGATATAGGTATACAAACACGATGATGTAGATATAGGTATACAAACACGATGATTTAAATATGGGTATATATGGGTAGATATATGAATACAAACACGATGATATAGATATATGTATACAAACACGATGATGTAGATATATGTATACAAACACGATAATGTAGATATGGGTATACAAACACGATGATTTAGATATAGGTATACAAACACGATGATGTAGATATAGGTATACAAACACGATGATGTAGATATAGGTATACAAACACGATGATGCAGATATAGGAATACAAACACGACGATGTAGTCATAGGTATTCAAACACGATTATGTAGATATATGAATACAAACACGATGATGTAGATATATGTATACAAACACGATGATGTAGATATATGTATACAAACACGATGAACACGATGATGTAGATATATGTATACAAACACGATGATGTAGATATATGTATACAAACACGATGATGTAGATATATGTATACAAACGTGATGATGTAGATATATGTATACAAACACGATGATGTAGATATATGATACAAACACGATAATGTAGATATATGTATACAAACACGATGATTTAGATATAGGTATACAAACACAATGATGTAGATGTCCTACCATAAATGAAATACTTTATTGAACAATATGGCTAACCAAATTAGAATGACATTAAAATATACATGGCAGATAAGCTTTTATAAACTTTTATTA
The DNA here is from genome assembly GCA_002072015.1 of Radix auricularia. Taxonomy (NCBI): domain Eukaryota; kingdom Metazoa; phylum Mollusca; class Gastropoda; family Lymnaeidae; genus Radix; species Radix auricularia. Next base: position 96,203 of record MUZC01004684.1, on the reverse strand, counting down.
TAAAGTTATTTTTTCCTAGTAAAATAAGACTTCACACGTCACATTTTAATTTTCCGTAACACACCACGTTATTCAAGATACAATTTTGGAAAACCTTCTCAAAGCTGTTTCTGTTGTTTATTTAGAACATGTTTTCTTTAAAATACTTTTTTTTTTAATGGTCGACATCTGTAGACTTGTAAAATTATCAAATTACAGTAATTGGAAAAAAAAATAAATAAGAAAAAACGCGCGTTTTTTTTCCACCACTAGGGGGGGGGGGCTGGTTCTGAGTGGTGAATCTGAAACTTCGACTGATAAACACCGAAAGCAAGCCTCGGTTGGGCGATCTTAATGGATTTATCGCCAAACTTGTCAACAATGAACTAATCCCTGTTTCTATTCAAACGACTTTAAAAATCAAAACAGTTTTTTTCAGCCACATCCCCGGCCGTCAAACAAAGGGATAACAGCGGATACAACGCTTCCATTACGAAAATCGTTTTTTTCCCCTGCTGATTTTTTTCTCCCCTTTCTTGTTTATTCCTGTATTTGGTGACCCCCATAACGTTTAACGGAACCGTCGGCTCAACGCTGTTTGCAAGACGTCTGGACGGCTCTTTAATCGGCTCGATTTTCTTAATTCTCGGGGATTAAAAATGTTTTAGCGCTCGGCGACTGATAACGCTGCTTACGGGTAGCTACTGTGTGGGAGGGGGGTGTGAAGGGGGGAGAATGGTGGTATGGGAATGGATATAAATCACGTGGTTGTGGGATGGGGATGGTGCTGGGGGAGTTTATCCCATTTAGTCATTGTCAAGACTGAAAACATGGATACACATAAATGCATCAAGACATGGATACAGTTAAATGCCTCAAGACATGGATACAGTTAAATACATCAAGACATGGATACAGTTAATTGATTCAACACATGGATACAGTTAAATGCATCACGACATGGATACAGTTAAATACATCAAGACATGGATACAGTTAAATGCCTCAAGACATGGATACAGTTAAATGTCTCAAGACATGGATACAGTTAAATACATCAAGACATGGATACAGTTAATTGATTTAACACATGGATACAGTTAATTGCATCAAGACATGGATACAGTTAAATACATCAAGACATGGATACACATAAATGCATCAAGACATGGATACAGTTAAATGCATCAAGACATGGATACAGTTAAATACATCAAGACATGGATACAGTTAATTGATTCAACACATGGATACAGTTAATTGTCTCAAGACATGGATACAGTTTATTGCATCAAGACATGGATACAGTTAAATACATCAAGACATGGATACAGTTAATTGATTCAACACATGGATACAGTTAATTGTCTCAAGACATGGATACAGTTAAATGCATCAAGACATGGATACAGTTAAATACATCAAGACATGGATACAGTTAAATACATCAAGACATGGATACAGTTAATTGATTCAACACATGGATACAGTTAATTGTCTCAAGACATGGATATAGTTAAATGCATCATGACATGGATACAGTTAAATACATCAAGACATGGATACAGTTAATTGCATCAAGACATGGATACAGTTAAATGACTCAAGACATGGATACAGTTGATTGCCTCAAGACATGGATACAGTTAATTGCATCAAGACATGGATACAGTTAATTGCATCAAGACATGGATACAGTTAATTGCATCAAGACATGGATACAGTTAATTGCATCAATACATGGATACAGTTAAATACATCAAGACATGGATACAGTTAAATGCATCAAGACATGGATATAGTTAATTGCATCAAGACATGGATACAGTTAAATGACTCAAGACATGGATACAGTTAATTGCCTCAAGACATGGATACAGTTGATTGCCTCAAGACATGGATACAGTTAATTGCATCAAGACATGGATACAGTCAATTGCATCAAGACATGGATACAGTTAATTGCCTAAAGACATGGATACAGTTAATTGCATCAAGAGATGGATACAGTTAATTGCATCAAGACATTGATACAGTTAAATGCATCAAGACATGGATACAGTTAAATGCTGGAAGACATGGATACAGTTAATTGCATCAAGACATGGATACAGTTAATTGCATCAAGACATGGATATAGTTAAATGCCTTGGCTTGCGTGGTATCTATGTTTTTTCAAGACATCCACCACAATCCACACTCAAAAAAGAGTTTTTTTTTTATATACAAAAAGGTGAAAAATCGGGGTGCAATTGGTGCGGTGTAACGTGGTTGTTTTTGGGCCGCTATCTTTCTTGTAGGCGTTAATATTGCCATTGTAATAAATTATTGGAAACTAGCCGACCCGCGTAGGTAGCATACACCGCTAATAATTTAGTGACGGGTTAAGACTTCTTGAAAAACTCAGTTGTCCCAATTGGGTGGGTTTGGGCAAAAGACTGAGTGAATGAAAAGATGTGAACTCTGGAGAGAGCAACATACAATTGTCCTTGACTGGAAACAGGCTTTGACGGATACAGACATATCTTTTAAACATTTTTTTAACCAAACCAGCCGGAATCAAAGCGAGCAATGGAAAGGCAACGTGGCTCAGACGATTGTAGGAGATACCAAAGTGACTGAGAACACAGGAGCGATGAGGTACACACTGCTGCAGGTACACACAGTTGCGCATGCCTGGAGAGCGAGGGAGGGCTCCTAAAGTATTAATTTTATGTAAGTAATTGTTGAGGAGAGTGTGTGACTACTTTTCTGTCACTGAGCACAACGGAGAGCACGAAGTTATGCCAATGTGGAGAAACTAAGCTTTCAGCCGTGTTGCGAAGTCATGTTCGAAAAGAAAGAGGGAAATGAACGGCACAAACACAAACATTTTTTAAAAAATTAACAAGTAATGTCTTAGCTGGGGCTTGAACCTACGACCTTCCGCGTATTAAGCGAATGTAATAACCACTTCATTACGAAATACATGCTATTCTGTTGTTCTGAAAGAACAAAGTAATTGACCTCAATTGAACGAATTGTTGGTCTCGATGACCCCCAACCCTCTGCACTACCTTTTCTTGCCAGCTGATTGGTCTGTGGGGTTAGACAGCTTGCTTGGTATCCGCAATGGTTGAACCATGAGGGGAATCAATTTTTGGAAACTGCTAAAAGCTTGTTGTAAGGGGTTATTTAATATGTATCATCTTCTTTGATTGTTCAAATTATGATTGAAAAAAGTTTCCAAAGTGGTTTTATCCCTAGATTTAAATTTAGGAGTAGAAAACATTATCCATTATGTTCTATTCAGTTGATATTAAGCTATTCAGAATTTAAAGTATTTTTTAAAGATCGTGTTATCCACAGCCGTATATTTAAATCGTTTTATTTAGCAGCTGTTCCGTTCCTATCTCATCTCGAAAACCATTTAGAATATAACCAAAGTTCAAAGAACCACATATGATGACAGTTGCGTAGCTTGGGGGGCAAAGTGTGCAAATGCCTTGGGTGGCTCTTATCTAGGGGCGGCAAATTTCTAGTTGTTAATTAGTTTCTAAAAAGGAAAATTTTATAAGAAAGAGTAAAAGCCAAATAATAAATTAATAAAAGAAATATAGGAACTATCTTAAAGTACGTGAACATTTCTAATGGCAAAACTACAAGCTCCTTATTGGATATAGATTCTTCTGATACTAATAACTACTATACTGAAAAACCAGAGGGTTAGGTGATGTGTAACCGAGACACTGGTATGATGGTAACTTAGTTAATTCTTCAAATTTAATTTGACAGCCACTCCTGTTGTAAAAAACAAAAAATCGCTGTACCTTATCAATTTGAACCAAGGAATGGTCTGATAGGCACATTGTTGAGGGGGGGGGGAGCGGCAAGTTCCTCCTTGTTAATTAACTTTTTAAGATGCAAAGCGTTAAAATACAGTTTAATAAAGTTACTTTTTTTGTAAAAGCTAAGATAAAATAAAAGAAAAGAAAAGAAGAAACTATATTAACGAACATGAACGTTTCTAAAGCCAAGATTTCAAACTCCTGCTAGTCATGACTAGAATCGGGACCAGTGACCCATAGAGGTGGGGGGTTTATGGGAGAAATGTCCTCCTCCCCCACCCCCTCCCCCCTTCCCATGCTTCTTTATTTTTAAAAGTTCAGGCAAAATCTTTCTGACGGTTAAAACATAAAGAATTTTAAAAAAACAAAACACAAGACTTAAATTTATTTTATAAAAAAAAAACTACTATAGAATCTAGAAACTAAGAGATCTAGCGTGAAGGGATATGACGTTATATTGTGTTTAGTAAATTCAGAATTACTTATTCAAATCGACTTTTAATGTAGCATAGAATGATTTCCCTTGAATAAAAAAAAATCTGAAATTTCTTGTTGGAAATTGCGTTTAAATAGTTTTAGTCTTCCCGTACATTGAGTTCAAATCTTGGGATTAAGTTAATGTTAAAACTCTGTACATAAGAGGGAAACTGCACATGAGTCATATATACACAAAAAAACAATGATTGTTCAGTTCGGCTGGTTAATACTGTCAATTAGGCTCGTCCCTTGAACAATATAAATGCCAACACACTTGTCTGTTTGCGTAGATGGTTAAAAGATGACATATGAAGGAGACATTTTTTTATTTTGAGTCCCATAAACTCTTTTTTTCGAGGTCGTAGGGGATTCTAATGTTTCCATTAGAACATTCTCGGGCTTAATAGACACTGGCGGCGCCCATCCCTCCCCAGGTCAGCGGAGGACCTTCTTAGCGCTAGTCATTTCCAGGAGACATCCCAGTGTTATTAAGATTTTCAATAAGAAAGCTTTATAAGTGTTACTTGTGATCATCATAATTTTTTTTGCTGTAATCGAAATTAACTATTAATTAATAGTTAATTTTTGGAAAAAAAAACGATTAAATTTAAATTAATCGCTAACAGCCCTAATATATATACATATATATATATTTATTATATGTATATATATATATATATATATATATATATATGATTTAGTTATTTGTTTCTTTTACATTATTTTCCCTTCAAACAGTTGCACGGGTTAATAATCTTTTTTTTAATGAACAGAAGAGAGAATTGTCATAGCTGACACGTTCGCACATGTTGACACATTCAACACAATGCACGCAACCATTCCTTGACACCGTGTTAAAACACAACACCATCCCTATCCCCCGTCCGCAGCATCCCAGCTTAGGTGATATGAGAAAACTCAATGGACAAACTGAATGCACGGAATATCATTTTTAATACTCGCACGTCGCCATTATCCTAAAGTGTTGGACGGGTTCATACTCTTAAAACACCGACGTCCGATTGTCGGATTCCTATTGTCTTAACGTGGCTGCCCTGTTTGCGTGTGTGCCCTCGGGGCGGGCCAGCAAATATGGCTTTCTCATTGCCCAACTTAGTGACAGGGCGTTACGGACCCAGAGCATATTTGCCCCCTTGACTAGATGCTAGCAAAGACCGCCTGACTTGGTCCGGCCTGGCCTCAGTCGCAGGCTTCTGTCAAAATGTCTGCTTGCCAGGTTGCCGTGCCACCGTAGAGGATGTTTACCACCTCGTTTGTCCTGCAAATTTCCCCCACCAACTTTGTGAATAGAAGTCATTTGTTATCGTCTGCTCACTGGTTTCCCCAATTGTTCTTTTTTTCCTTGATCATTCTTCTTTTCTTAAAATAAAAACCAGTTTTTCTGTTTGAAACCTTTTGTTACTCTGAACAGGAATAACAAGAAAATGCCCGACTTAAAAAGTCAGTATGTCTTCAAATATAGCGTCTGAGATGTCACACCGTTGTTTGAGTTGGGTAACCTTCCAGTCTTCTTCTAGAGTCAATTTGGCTGGTGGAGTGGGGTAGAGGGGGAGAGAGACGATCGCGTCAGAGCTATACGACAGACAACTCAGAGTGAGTGGTGAGCTTTACCAAAACAGTTTCTCTTTCTGAAACAATGTTCAGTCCTTGTATTGTGAGTGAGTCCCCCATATAGAGGGATCATTGGCATTGGTTAAGTGTCAGTGCGACTGACAAAATGTGACAATGACTTCAGTTGTTAAAATCAGCACTCTAAGAATGAATGCCAATTGTTAATGGGCACTAAGATTAAGTTGCAGCCACTCCACAACGATAACAGAACATTTTTATGTTATAGTTGTGACATTATTATAGTCTTTTAAATTTGCAAATATAACTTTTGGGGAGGGGAAGTGGGGAAAAATAAAAGATCCCACATTTTGAAAAGATTGTAAATGACATGTTGTTATGTGAAATTATTGCAATGCAACTATACTGTTTGTTATTTTAACACTGGTCTCTCTAGTGTACAGGAGACGATTTACAACAATGTACAAGTAACTTGGGGTAGCAACAAGGATATATAACTCAATAATATATACTTGTCTCGTTAATTGACGACTTTCCCATCGATTGATCAACATCTAACATCTATAAGACCTAGTAAAGAATGATTGGTCCCCGGCAAGCTATGTGTCATTTGTTCAATAATGGAGGTTCACATAATTCAATTATCACCCAATAGTTCAGTAGTCATTTACTTTAACCTAAATCAAAATCATTATTTATTGAACTTGAATGAGGTTCTGCTCCTGACATAAATAAATGTCATTTTGAGATGGTCATGTCCAAAAAGATTAACTTTAAAAAAAATTAACGTAAAAAATAACGATATTATCACATTAAAGGAGTTAAAAGTCTTGAAATCCCTTTATCATACGCATCCATTGTCTGGTCTCTTCCAGCTATACAAATAATTCCACCAAACGAACAACATGAATTATAATAAGCTTTCTCTCGTCCTCAGCTACTTCAAAAATATCAAAATGAGGGGTGAGACTGCAATCAGGCTTATGAAAAAAATAAATGGAAAAGACGTAAACGCTGTTTTGTTGCGTCCTGTCAGGCTAACCCTTACCCTGTTTACGTCTTTTCCATTTACCTCAAAAATATCAACAGTTGCAACGGATCAGTGATGTAAAGTTTCATGGTGACAATGTCTACAGACGAGGTCGTCAGTACAGTCTTAAACCCCTTGCTCTTGTATCGCCAGTCAAACACCGTACTACGGTATAGAGGCTAGGTTAATATTTGTACACCCGGACTCTGGTCATCGCGCAGGTGACAATACAGGGAGATTAAGTCCCGGTCCGTGTCAGCTGACCACGTCGTGCGGTCAAGTAACAGTAACGAAAAGCTGTGTGCGACACTTACCAGGGTTTGCGCTCTACAATGACGTGATTTTAAAAGACAACAAACGAACAAACAACATGGTCGTGAGTGTGTGCACTGACTGCACGGCTCCAGCATTAGAAACATAGGGGAGGGTTGGGTTCTCTTGATAATACGATGGTTTGTTTTGGTTGTATACTGGACCAGTGATAAGTAAGTTGTTGACATCTGTCTGTTTGTCGAAGTGCTGACTAGTACAGACGTGTCGAGCTCAGCACAAGGAGACTTAGTCGTACAAGACTTGGTCTATAATTATTTCCGTATAAATTTCATTTCCTATTGGTCCGATTCCGGATGTGCCAAGCGTAAAAGCCAAGTAGATGTTACAGGGGGGGGGTGGGTGGGGAGAACCAGGAGTCTTGTGAGCCGGTGTTTCGGATTGGTTGTGGTCTGGGGTCCACGGATCCTGGGATTAGGGTCGGGAAATCTCGTTTAGTCACAAACTGTTGCACGAACAGGGGCCCGGTCGACACGCTGGCAAACACGAGTTTTCGGATTTCTTGTTTGTTGTTCATGGTCCCTTGGGCCAGAAGAACCTCAAGTCCATCCGCCAGATGCGTGTTGAAGTCTTCATGGAAGATGGAGGTTTTTGTCGCCTTGCATAAACAACACCACCAAAAAAAAAGTTTGACGCTAGGTCAATTATTCCCCGGTCACTTTGACAGGATTTCCCCAGCCGTTGTTTAGGGTAAAAACTGAGCCACACTGGAAGTTGGGACATAGCCTTAGTCCCACTTTTAGTTGGGACATAGCCTTAGTCCCACTTTTAGTTGGGACATAGCCTTAGTCTCACTTTTAGTTGGGACATAGCCTTAGTCTCACTTTTAGTTGGGACATAGCCTTAGTCTCACTTTTAGTTGGGACATAGCCTTAGTCCCACTTTTAGTTGGGACATAGCCTTAGTCCCACTTTTAGTTGGGATATAGCCTTAGTCTCACTTTTAGTTGGGACATAGCCTTAGTCTCACTTTTAGTTGGGACATAGCCTTAGTCTCACTTTAAGTTGGGACATAGCCTTAGTCTCACTTTTAGTTGGGACATAGCCTTAGTCCCACTTTTAGTTGGGACACAAAGTGAGACCTGCATTGTTTTGAGACAATAAAAACAGCAGGTTTTTTTTTTTCAGATTTAAGCTTAGCTGTTTGTTGAGGTACTATATGTCTAAGCCGCGCAGTTTGTTGAGACACTATTTATTATGCCTAGCAGTTTGTTGAGCTCACTATTTAAGTGTTCCAGTTTGTTGAGGCGCTATTTAAGCCTTGCAGTCTGTTGCGGCACCATTTAAGCCTTGCAGTTTGTTGCGACACTATTTAAGCCTTGCAGTTATTTGATGCACTATTTAAGCCTTGCAGTTTGTTGAGGCACTATTTAAGCCTTGCAGTTATTTGAGGAACTATTTAAGCCTTGCAGTTATTTGAGACACTATTTAAGCCTTGCAGTTTGTTGCGGCACTATTTAAGCCTTGCAGTTTGTTGAGGGACTATTTAAGCCTTGCAGTTATTTGGGACACTATTTAAGCCTTGCAGTTTGTTTAGGGACTATTTAAGCCTTGCAGTTTGTTGCGGCACTATTTAAGCCTTGCAGTTCGTTGAGGGACTATTTAAGCCTTGCAGTTTGTTGCGACACTATTTAAGCCTTGCAGTTTGTTGCGACACTATTTAAGCCTTGCAGTTTGTTGCGACACTATTTAAGCCTTGCAGTTTGTTGATGGACTATTTAAGCCTTGCAGTTTGTTGCGACACTATTTAAGCCTTGCAGTTTGTTGAGGCACTATTTAAGCCCTGCAGTTATTTGAGGCACTATTTAAGCCTTGCCGTTATTTGAGGCGCTATTTAAGCCTTGGAGTTATTTGAGGCGCTATTTAAGCCTAGTAGTTTTATCAGGTATTAACTGTGTTAGTGATGAAGAAAAAGAAATACTTAGGATACGACACGTTTATTTTTATGAAGACAGGGCATTGAAAGGAAGTATCATAAATAGTCAACATGACTAAATGTACACATAGCTAAATGTACACATGGCTAAATGTACACATGGCTAAATGAAAAATAATTATAAACTTAAATAAAAGTATTCTTATTTAAGTTTAAAATTATTTTTTATTTAGTCATGTTTACATTTAATCATGTGTACATTGAGTCATGTGTACATTTAGTCATGTGAACATTTAGTCATGTGTACATTTAGTCATATGTACATTTAGTCTTATGTACATTTAGTCATATTTACATTTAGTCATGTGTACATTTATTCAACATTAATTTACTTCTCTCTTCCCTTTTCTTTAAAATCACTTGACTTAAAACTGAAATTATTTTATATTTTTAAAAAATCCTCAGTGATTATTATACCCTTAGATCTAAAATACATCAGCTAAACTATTTTTAAAATCTAGGAGAAAAAGTCCCAAGAAACTCTCATCCGCACCCCACCCCCTCATCACTGTCCTACTGTCAAATGATGACCCGACACTCGCCTCGGGGGCACAAGTTTTTGAGAGACTTTCTCAGACAAATCCGGAGCCAATTCCCGACGATTCCTGTTTTTGATCCGATTAAACGCCAAAATCTCTGGCGGCAATCCGATGTGGTCGTCACAGATTCCTATTAGTAAACACTATTAGCTCTTAGCTGGCCACTTGGCTCGGCCTACCCAAGTCATGTTACACACGTCTGCTAGTGACAGTCTCACTTTGTGTCAGGACCTTTCCTGAGCTCGAATGGACGAGAAGGGAAGGATCAGGACAGTGGGAAAAGTAATAACTGTGGAGAGGCAATAATAGTAGAGAGATAATAGCAGTGTAGTAGTAATAGTTAAAACGTTTTAACACTGGAGAAGTAAAAACAATTAAAAGGTAATAGCAGTGTATGAGCAGTTAAAAGGTGATAGCAGTGTATGAGCAGTTAAAAGGTAATAGCAGTGTATGAGCAGTTAAAAGGTAATAGCAGTGTATGAGCAGTTAAAATGTAATAGCAGTGCATGAGCAGTTAAAAGGTAATAGCAGTGTATGAGCAGTTAAAAGGTAATAGCAGTGAGAATTAAAAGCACAAGTAAGAAGAGCGATTCAAGTTATTGCTTGTACAGGTCGAAATCGAAATGTTCGGGCTAAGTCAGTTTTTCAACTTAGTCGATATTTAAATTCAATACAAACAGAACGAGGGGTCAAGTTTGAGATTATCTTCCACTAATAAAACTCAAAAACAGGTGATTTGTGATGTACAACAGACATGCTAAAACAACTCCATTTGACGATTTCAGTGCACCTCGTTTATAGACCAGTATTAATGATTTTATCTATCTATCTATCTATCTATCTATCTATATATATAATTCTCATCATGGTTCAACCCTGCCGGAAACCAAGCAAGTAGCAAGCTGTCTGACCCCACCGACCAATCACATTGCCAGAAAAGGTGGAGGGCCATCGAGACCAACCATTCGTTGAATTAAGATCAATTACTATGTTCTTTCAGACCAACAAAATAACATGTATTTGGTAGTGTAGTGGTTATTACATTCGCCTTACACACGGTGGTCGCAGGTTCAATCCCCAGTTAAGACATTACTTTTTTAATTTTTAAAAATGTTTGTGTTTGTGCCCGTTCATTTCCCACTTTCGAACATGATTTCAGGGTTGTCAACTGTCCGTAAATTTATTGACTGTCCCTAAAGAGGTAATCCTGCAGTTTGTACAAGTATATTATATTCTTTCACAATGAAATTTATTTTTCTCTTGAGGACTTACGATTTTAATTTATTAAATGCATTATTATATCTTGTATTTTAGCTATTAAAACGCTAATTTGTAATTTGTATTAATTTCTAAAATAATTTTTCGGCTCTCTGTGATACATAATCTGGTCACAATACGTCCGTTTTGTTTAACAGGGCCGGCTGGCCAGATGATTTTTACCCATGCTAAAATAAATTTACTGAATTGAATTTTTTTTAAAAAATTTATAATTCATCTTTGCATTGTTCTTAGAATATAAATAAATATTTTAAAGACAATTTCATTTTGTAATTTGTTACTAGATGCTTTATTTTTATTTCGTTTTTTTTAAGTGAGAAAATTTCATTTGGCACCTTACTGTGACAATCCGGCTAGTAGGATGCTAGATAAACAAAGTAGATGTATCTTACTCCGATTATGTAGCTTCAAAGACTGAAAAAAGCCAGGGGAATTAATACAAATGACAAATTAGCTTTGTAATAGCTAAAATACAACATATAATAATGTATCTAATAAATTAAAAACGTAAATTGCGCTGTGAAATAATATACGTGTAAAAAATGCAGGATTACCCCTAAAGATTTGTCGTAAATTGACTGTCCGTAAATTCCGTAAAAAAAAATTAAGACGTCCGTAAAAATAAATTCACAAAACATGGGATCTCAACGTTTAAAAAATCAGAAAAATCATGTTTGGGATTCAAATTTTAATGCTTAAATTGTTTTAGTGGCATCCCGCACTCTATTAATAAACTATAAGAGCTTTCTTGACAGCTGGAAAATACAAACTTTAAATCACGCTATAAATTATTCATTGGTTATCAAACTAAACTACAGCTGTAAAAAGTAGAGGATCCATCGACTGTTGAAAAGTTTATGTTGCTTTTCTAGCATTTTATACAAATGATGGTCGTGCAATCACAAAAAAAAGAATGCCTATTAGCAACAGAGTGCTGAAGCTCACTAAAAGAATTTCGACAGAACAGTCGGAAATTTTGGAACTGCCCCAACTTTTTCCACAAATTGTGTCTCCTGCAGATTTTGATTGTTTAGAGGCCGAGTTTATTGATTACCAAGTTCCGGATTTAAGCAATGTCAAGGCTGACTGAGGTTATGGTGTTTTCTGGCATCAAATTGGACAAATGACTAGAAAATTCGAAAACAAAGAGTACAGATTTCCGCTACTTTCGATGTTTCCAGATACAATGGACGGGAAAAATTACTCCCACAATGATCGAGAGTGTAAATGTTTCGATGTATAATCATAAGCAGGAGGAATTAAACACTGTCACTAATGATGAATGTCATACAATAAACTAATTTTATAGAATATGAGCATGGTAATAGAGACGTGCTTATATGGATACTTTACATTTTTTAGCTAAAATGCTTGGATTATGCTTCATATTCGTTCGTTTTAAGGTCAACATTTTATGTTAAATGTGACCGTAAAAATTTTGCTTTTGCCTATAAATTTTTTTGAGAGTTGTTATATTTGTAAAAAAAATATATATTTGTTTTTGTATTGAGTTGGCAACCCTGCAAGCCGTGTAAGCTTTGTTTCTCGACATTGGCATAATAACTTCATGCTCTTCGTTGTGCTCAGTGACAGAAAAGTAGTCACACACTCTCCTCATCAATTACTTTTGTTGTATACAACATTTGTATGCTTCTCTCTCCAGAGTTCCTTCTTTTCATTCACTCACAGTCGTTTGCCCAAACCCACCCAATGTGGACAACTGTGTTTTTCAGGAAGTCTTCACCCGTCACTAAATCATTAGCTACGACGCGGGTCGGCTATTAGTTTATATTTGGCAAACTAGGGTGTTGCAGGGTGGGGGGTGACAAGTAGCTAACCGCAGAGGACATGTTTCCAGAACAACAATGCGTCGGCAGTTATCCCCGCCCTAAGGTTCATTCACTTTGTTCTGATTTCTTCGTGATGTAGTTTGTGTCTGTTCACCCCCCCTTTCTTTGCAATATTTAATAGCAACTCTACGGCGTATGCTACGCCGCGGGCATCTAGTTTATTATATAAATATCTCACATACAAGAGTCATGAGAAAGGTTTGCTTTCTCGGTCGAGAAAAGAGGCAGGACTTACGCGAGAGTGACGGCAGACAACAAGGATTCAAGGGATCTCAAACTTTGAGATATTTTCTGACAATTATGGAATTGACTGTTGTGGTCATCTTTCCAACAATAACAAATAGAAATTTATTGTGTCAATAACAGCGACATGTTTATATTTATGTTTGAATTCACTTGGCAAAAACCTTATCTTATCTGCTACAAACGTTCCTTCTATATAGAAGTCTACAGTTCCAAGCGTTTCAACAGTAAAATCAGTTTGAATTTTTTTAAAAATTATTAATAAGATAAAAATATTGGTATCAATAAATCAAAGTATATACTCTAAAACCTGAAAAGTTGATGTACTCTGAGAAGAACACAAAACGAGCTACTCAGAAAAATTCTGAAAACGATGCACTAAGGACGTGTGTGTGCAAGAGCTAACAAAGCTTTCTTTTTTTTTCTTTCCTTCAATATATAACGATGTCTACTTTTTGAGTAGGGAACAAAATGCTATTTTCAAACACTAAACAATATTTTCAGCTTCATGTCTTCAATATTGAAAATGTAAGCGTTTGTTTATAACAAACACCTTGTAAAAATGAATCCCTTAAAAAATCGCTTTTTTTCAGGCGCGTAAATCCAGTCGACAATGGCTAACTCCTGCTTATGATAATCGGACGAGATTACCATAATTTCTTATGATATTGCCTTTTTTTATCGCACGTCTGCAGGTTTCAGCTTGGACGGGGCTAAAATAACCAACACAATTATAAAAGAGTTTCTGCCCTTGGAAGGCGCGGGCTAATCCGTGATTAAGGCCCGCGTGCTGAGATCCCGAAAGGCCAAGAACTCTTGCGCTCTCATCCAGTTAAGTGGAAAATCCTGGGGTCCCTAGCCCCTGTCTATCCCTTGAGGCGCTTAGGGCATGGGCGATACTGTCAGACTTTTTGTGATCAAGTGAGATTTTACGAGAATGAGACGCATCAAGACGAGACTAAAGGAGACCGCCCCTGCTCTTAGACACTGGCCGGAAAGGAGAGCGATTGAGGGGGGGGGGCGGTGGGGTGGCTGGCGTTTATTGCTTTAACTTCTGGTATTGTCATTTAACAAGAAAACGGTCCTTTGTGGTAGTTAAGACGGTTAAAATATGTTAATTAGAACGAGTTGTTTTCAGACCATGTATGTATACTTCTAAATAGAAGTAGTTTATTTTTGGATTATATGTGATTATTATGGGTTAGAGTGGGTTTTAAAGGTTTAAAATAAAGATCGTACGTAAATTGATTTGGTCATTGAAGTAGATCCGTTCATTAGCAATGTTTTTGTTTCTTTTAACCAAGAAATATGTGAGTTGTGGGAAAAATTGTTTAATTTATTTGTTGGTTTGAAAAAGCCTTTGGAAATTTATATTTGTGGGACAAAATAAGGCAATTTGTTGGTGATAACTGGTTGTTTCTTGACTAAAAGTTAAAACAAAATGAGGGGTGAGACTGCAATCAGACTTGTAAAAAAGTAAATGGAAAAGACGTAAAGAGGGTAAGGGTTAGACTGACAGGACGCAACAAAACGCTGTTTTGTTACGTTCTGTCAGGCTAACCCTTACCCCGTTTACGTCTTTTCCATTTACTTGACTAAAAGTTACCAAAAAAAAATTAACATATTATCAAAGACTGAATTTTTTATTTATTCTTTAGTATAGAGATTTGTTAGCATGCGTATATTGTGTGTTGACTTAATGTGTAGATTTAAAACGTAACAATGTGTGAAGTCCGGCCAAATGAAATATAAATGGAAATTTATAATTTTTGATCAAATCTTTACGGCCCAGCACTTGAGTAACATCAAATTTAACACGTCAAAAACAGCTTTAGAAAAGGTAAAACGTACTTGCAAAAAAAAAGTTATATACTTTTTTTTTAAAAAAGTGCAATAATTTTTCTTGTAGTTGAATTTGGAAGAACTCTCCTTGTTTTCTCAAGTGAAATAATATTCATGAACAAAAGTGAATTTTGGAGAAATTTTTCAGGAGCTACAGAAAGAAACAAAAATATTCACGTCTTTGAAATCCATTTCCCATCAGATAATCCATGTTTTCCTATTGGTTTTTATAACTCGCCAATGAAACATCTTAGATCCTGGGTACATAGGAAGACTAAATCCTAATTTCATGTTTAATGACTGAAACAGCTCACTGCATATTGGTGATTTAAAACAATAAGAAATTTCGTTAACTTACTGGTAATCTGAATGTCACAAAGACAAATCATATTCGAATTGACATCCTTTTACCAGAGAATAGACATTGGCTGAAAACTGAACCATTGAGTAACGTATTTTGTTCTTTCCACTGTTGACATTGTAAACACGTAAAAATATTTCCCTCTAATAGACTTAAAATGTGGTGGAGGAGGGAGGACACTTTTTACGGAAACTGATTTTTAAAAAAAAACTTCCATTTTCAAACTAAACGATTCTATTTTAGGTATATTAATTCCTAAATTTCTTCTTGCTCTGCAAGAAGAAATTTAGGAATTAATATACCTAAAATAGAATCGTTTAGTTTGAACGATTCTATTTTAGGTATATTTATTCCTAAATTTCTTCTTGCTCTGCGCATGTAGGATTGACTTTCTTGTTGAACTAAGCTATGATTTACAGTTGCTAAGACTACACTAGACGCTATCGAGAAAGTTTGAATACAGCTTGTATCTATTTACATTCTGAAGTATAATTTATCAATGGCAACTTTAGTCTATGTTATATTTTCAAGTGCAAAGAAAGCTGGTTCAGTATGTTAGTCCAGGCCAGTCAAATTAGTTATCTATAAATGATAACTAGAATTATCTAAATTATAGCAAAAAATAACCCAGATAAAATTTCATAGTCATCGCTTAATGATTTTTTTTCTAAAATATCAGATGTATTTTGTTGGTCTGTTTGTAAATCTGCAGTTAAAAATGGGAAGGTACACTAAAACATGTCTATATAGCTGAACCACATTTAAACATGTCTATATAGCTGAACCACATTAAAACATGTCTATATAGCTGAACCACACGAAAACATGTCTATATAGCTGAACCACATTAAAACATG
>MUZC01004684.1:23009-65801 GCA_002072015.1 Radix auricularia | reverse complement strand
CCTCCCTCCCCCACGTCACGCATCGTCACAAAAGTGAGACCCCCCTCCCCCCCTAGGAGCGTGACGTCATTTATGCACGGCCCCTAATCACCAAACAAGTCCAGTTGAGGGATATGTAATGATCGATTGAATATAAAGAAGTAGACATTGTAGAATCTTTAAAATATTTCATTAAGTAAAAGTGAATCTGCTTACATTTCTAAAATGATTTTTAATTAATGACGATCTTAAAATAATGGATTCCATGGGATCATCATGTGTTAATACTTCTTCTATATGGCTGGAAAGTATACAGTCATTTAAGAAAGACCCAATAACATAAACTCTCAATGTCAAATCTTGCTTAAATAGTTCTTTAAATCTAATCTGTTTACATGATAATCGAACGGAAACGAATTATCTATTTTAGTTTTAGTACTCTAGAACGTTTTTTACGCATTCTTATTCATGCCCATAATCGTTCATAATATCTACTTACTTTACAAGTAGTGGCAAGGCTTCAGAATACAAAATAGTGAAAATCTATTGCGACAAAATTTTCTAATATTGCTATATCAATTTTGGCTATTGGGGATGGCAAGGCTGAAAACATTGATACACTAAAGAGGTGCAATCAGGAAAATCATAAATTTTGATTAAATAACGGAATAAGTTAAAGACAAAAAGCTTTTCTTTTTATCTCAATTACAGTGTCATTATTACTTTCTAATAAAAACTATCTTTATTGTTACAGCGTTTGCATATTTTTCGGGGGGGGGGGAGGCGGCAAATTTTGGTTCTGCCCCGGGCGGCACATAGCCACGATACGCCGCTGTTTTAGTGTAAGGCTGCATTCTAATATCGTAACACGCGTGAAGCAACGTAAAATGTCGTTAGATAAAGTGTCGTTAATCATATATTTAAGTGGAACTTTTATCTAAAGTTGCGCGTTTTGACGACGTGACGTCACTTTTCTTAAACACCTTCTCTTCACACATCGGCACCCCCCCCCCCTTCCTCCAGGATGTGATATCATTTATGGACAGCCCACTAAAAAGAGCGGAAAACTGGAGACCGCCCCGGCCGGCAAAAGTCCTAGCTACGCCACTGTATTCATGTACAGGATTTTGGAATTTGTAAGTCATTAACAGCAACTTACGTTGTTAAATAAACTAGTTTTAATTTTTTGGGGCCATTAAATTTTTTTTTTTCAATTTTTGATAAAAGTGTTGGCATATAATATCAAGCTTGTCGTATTGGTGATGAGCGCGTGATTTTGCATGCGCTCGTGAGTTGAGTGTGTGAGTGTGCGAGCATGCGTGTGTTGTGGTGCGTGCGCGAGCGATGGCGTAGGTGCGTAAGTGAAAAATGGGGAATGAATGGACTCAGGTTGTTTTAAAGTGAAAGTAATAGTACAATCTCGTAAAAATCTAGAATGTGAAAGTATGTAATTGTATCGCACTAGATAGCAGATTGTTAAACGATTTATCAAATACCTAACTAGATTCTTAAAATGGGATTTAGCCTAGAGCTCTACGAAAAGATAATACTTTTATTGTCAAGATTTATTGTTTCGGAATATTCTCTGGTGTATATTTTATCTGTGCCATGTTACTAACTTGTTTACATTTGACGGCTTGTGAGAAATTGAACAAAACAAAAGTTTAAAAGTAAAGTTAACATTAAACTACATGCTTAGAAAATCAATAATAAATTTAAGCGCAGTAATCTTACTTAGAAAAATAAAAACAAATGTGTGTGTGTGTGTTTATTATTTGATTTTTATTCCTTTTTTTGTTTCATGACGTTTTTTTGGTACTTTCTTTTGGTGCCTTCGACTGCAGCCAGTTGTTATTTCGACCTTTTAACCAACTGGGAAACAAGGATCGAGGCGTCTTTAATTTTAAGGTTGACGTCGACACCAAGGAATCAGGAAGAAAAAAGAAACATGATAATTATAATGACAACACGTTGACAGCGTCAAGTATAATGTTTTAATATAGAACAAATAAATACGATAGAACCGAATAATCTGAAAAAAGATTTCTAATATTTCACAATGAGGTTGACATCTCGTTATGTGAATTAACTGAATTAAATGGACTAAATGTGCGTCTAAGTCTAATTTTTAAAGTTATCGTCTAGTCGTTTGGTCTAATTTAAGCAATAACATTGAATGAATAAAACATAATAATTTAATAAAATTATCTAAACCGGGTTTTTTAAAGCCGAGAGGTTCGCCACGAGTGCCCACGATGTTTTAAAATTTAAATACATGACTTACTTAAAGTTAACCAACTTTTCTAATGTAGCTGATGTAAACAACAACCGAGACAATCCTCAGCTATCCAGCTAAGTCATTTCAGTTATTATCTCAACATCCCGTAGTTTAAGCTCTCGTTTGTGGACTAGTTAAAGCCACTGCTTTGTCAGGACTCAGGAAAGAGTGTCAGTTCTAGAGCCTTCGAATCAACATCCCTCTCATACCACCCACATATTACTCTCATACCACGCACATACCCCCCACATACAACCCACTTATCACTCTCATACCACCCACTTATCACTCTAATACCACCCACTTATAACTCTCATACAACCCACTTATCACTCTCATACCACCCACTTATCACTCTCATACCACCCACTTATCACTCTCATACAACCCACTTATCACTCTCATACCACCCACATATCACTCTCATACCACCCACATATCACTCTCATACCACCCACATATCACTCTCATACCACCCACATAGTTCGACCCCTAGTATAGTCTCGCTCCATAACCCTGTCATTAAAATATTTTTTGCAAACAACCTATTATTGAATTTCATCTGTCAATGCCAGCCAATTGCTTGCACATTATTGTACTTTTCATTCAAAAAAAAAAAAAACGCTCTGCAAGTCCTCCATCATTGTCAGCTAATTCCACGGACACTCCGCATCGATGATTCCAAGCGGAGACGACCTCAAACTGCCGGGATAGTTCATCAGAGAATGTCGTCGGATCCCCGTTGGGTGGACCATGGACCTCCTGGTCTTGAATGTATTAGCAGATCGTTTGGAAAATAAATTCTTACGACTCGTCTGCCTTACATTGGCAGAACTGGGCCCATGGCTTAACATACCAGCTTTTGATTTGCTTTTTGGAGTAAGAGCTGTGGATGGTGTAAGAGATGTACCCTGAAATTGATTAACTTCACGTTCTTTCCTAATTTATCTTATAATAATTGTTTTCTTCGTACTGTAATTAAACTTTTTTTTTTCTAAATATTTGTTTTGCATTCTACATTTAGCTGAGTCTAATAATAGTTCAATATAACCCCACTGTCCTCATTGATATACTTGTCAATTAATAAAAATCCCATTGATTAAAGAAAGTTTTAAAAGTACTTTTTTTTTCAAATTCATGAAATATTATCATATGAAAATTGATATGATCTTAAATATTTACGTGACTGAAACTTTATCTGTAATCCAGACTTAAGTTTTTTGGGCCCAACTATTCCACGGGGAGAAACCTTTAGGCTCATTCTGCTGTGGCCATCACTATCTATTGATTCTAATCCTTTCGAGTTTTTTCGGCTTGCACCTGTTGTAAATGGGAGTTAAAATTAGAGAGGGCTGCATGAATCATGCCTAATTTGACCCCTTTTCATGTAAATTTAACAATAATCATAATGACTTCATTCGATGGTGTGATTGGTTAACAGACGCCGCAGTGTTCTCAACAACAATACTTAGAAGCGCCAAGGTTATTCATTTTAACTGTGATTGAGTGACATAATGCCATGTTGACGTTAATGATAAAATCGACAATCCAGGGTGAGCTTCATCCAAAGTCTCTGTTAGACGTGCATATGTGTTGTGTTTAGTATACTATTTTAATTACTGTCACTGTCGACGATGTCTTCCACCAGTTCTGGGTTCAAGTATTTGCATAATGCTGTTTGTGACTCTGGTTGGGTAGAAGTATTATCAGCAGTTGCTGACTTGTGAGTAGAAGTATTATCAGCAGTTGCTGGCCTGTGAGTAGAAGTATTATCAGAAGTTGCTGGCCTGTGAGTAGAAGTATTATCAGAAGTTGCTGGCTTGTGAGTACAAGTATTATCAGCAGTTGCTGGCTTGTGAGTAGAAGTATTATCAGAAGTTGCTGGCTTGTGAGTAGAAGTATTATCAGAAGTTGCACTCTGCTCTCTATTTCTGCTGCTTCTTGCCACATGGACTGTCATTCTAATGAGACGCCTAGTTCACAGTTACAGGCGAGTTAACATTCGATCTAACTTAAGCGTCGTTATAACATGAATAGTTTCCCCTGGAGATCAAAGAAACGGTCAAGACCCTCGATACAGCCGCGAAAATTCACAGGTTTGCGTAAGAGTCCCACGTTCACTGTACAGTCATGTGACGAAGTGTCTGAGTTGGATTCAGAATTTTTTATTATTTTTTTTTAAAATTTAATTATTTTTTTTTAAACCTTTACTGTACCGTCTCAGATATAAATCTTCATGACAACTATTATGTGAACATTTATTTTCAGTTACTTTTAATGAAACATACTCACGTCTAAATTTTATTTCACTTTCATATTACAGCACATGCAAATCCAATTTATAATTATTATTGTTTGTCCACGACAGGTACACATGATATCCACAAATGACAACTTCTTTGATATAAAACAAAATAAATATTTAATTGTTTTTAAAGATTTTCTATCAGATATGAGTTTAAAAGTTCAAATAATTTTTTTTAATGTATTGAAAAAAAAAAGTAGATGACTCTTCAAGTGCTCTTGAAAAAAAAAGGAAATAAATGATTAGCAGGCGTGAAGGGGCCTAGGTTCGGCAGGGAATATAAACGATATTTAATTTGAATATTTGTTTTGTTATTGTTGGATAGAAATTTGTATACTTTCTTTTGAGAATATTCAATTTACCATTCTTTCTAATATATATAATCTCTTCAATAGAAAACCAGTCCATTAGAATGTTATCTAGCTCATCTATAGAGAACGTAACGATCAAAAAGTGCACCAGCCCATTAATAGTGCACCAGCCCATCAAATACTGAACAAGCCCATCAAATAGTGAACTATCCCATCAAATAGTGAACTATCCCATCAAATAGTGAACTAGCCCATCAAATAGTGAACTAGCCCATCAAATAGTGAACTAGCCCATCAAATAGTGAACCAGCCCATCGGTTTGTGAACTTTTAAAACCTATCCTGAACACCCTGTCCTGACGTAAGTGAATGAATGTAATAAAAAGGTTTCTAGACACAGAAAAATAGATTTCTTAATTAGAAGAGTCAACGTTCACTTAAACTCTCTAAACTTATTCTTTGTAACAGTAGAGTTACTAACTCTGAATACGTGGTGTGTGCAGTCTATGGATGTAAAAGTTAATAAAGTATCGTAGTTAACTGTTCATTTCATACTTTTGGTTCCATGGCAAAATTGAACATTTAAAGTTCAACACCTAAATTTCACGACCATATTTATAATATATATTAGTGTTTTTTGTTCTCTTTAGGAACGTACTGTTATTTCCAGCTACCAAGAAGATCTCCGAAGTCCTACATCAACAATTCACATTATAGCTAATCATTTCACCGGAATCTTTTGACAATTTTAAATTCCGATATGAAATAGTTTTTTTTTGTGTTTTTTTTTAAACAAACAGGACCACGGACACGTGACAAGATCTGGTAGTCTGTCAAAGACCATATTGCAAGGCACAGTCCAGGGAAGAAGAAAAAGAGGCAGACCAAGGAAGAGATGGGAGGACGATATCAAAGAGTGGACCCCCTGTCATTTAGCGACTCCCAACATGGAGCTGTGTGGATCAAAACTCTCGAATGACTCCCAACTTGTAGCTGTGGGGACCAAACCTCTCGAATGACTCCCAACTTGTAGCTGTGGGGACCAAACCTCTCGAATGACTCCCAACTTGTAGCTGTGGGGACCAAAACTCTCGAATGACTCCCAACATGGAGCTGTGTAGACCAAACCTATCGAATGACTCCCAACTTGTAGCTGTGGGGACCAAACCTCTCGAATGACTCCCAACTTGTAGCTGTGGGGACCAAACCTCTCGACTTTTGAGACATAAATTTTATGGCACGACTTACCCAGCTTTTCATTTTCAACTGGTGGTGGGGTGGGAATGTAGCCCAGATTTGGCACTCCTGGTCTGAAGGATGACGTAATCTGTTGACTCTGGAGCATCATCAATAGGCAGACAATCTCGTCACCTTTATCAATGATAGAAAATGTATGACGTCTTAGAAGTCAAGTATTGTAGAAAGAAGACTTAGAGAAAACTATTGAGTAAGAGAAAGGCGGAAAGACATTAAAGAGCACAAAAAGGGAAGCATATGTAAGAGTATCGCCTGTATGAGTATCGCCTGTAAGAGTATCGCCTGTATGAGTATCGCCTGTATGAGTATCGCCTGTATGAGTATCGCCTGTATGAGTATCGCCTGTATGAGTATCGCCTGTAAGAGTATCGCCTGTAAGAGTATCGTCTGTAAGAGTATCGCCTGTAAGAGTATCGCCTGTAGAGTACAGAAAGAAGGAGCCCCGAGGAATACATCTCGTCTAGTTGCACTTCTAATACAATGAAATGTCCAAATATAAACATATCAGAATTCTTTTAAAATTGTGGTGGTAGCAAATAAGGGAATAAATTGAAGTAATACATAAACCATTCAGCTCTGATCCCATTCAGTAACATTGAGTAATGTCCCACTCGACACGCAGTAGTGTTGTATTTGAAGTACGAAGAGTGATGCCAGGACCTTCATAAAATGTTCAGAATCAGACATGGGCTGCACAAAGTACACATGGAATAAATGTGCTCAGAAAAGTCTAGATTTAAATCTGATTTAGTAAAGTCATTACATACAAGGAGATGAACAGATGTTGTTTTTTTTTATTTATAAAATTCTTCCGAAATAAACGATATAATTGTTGTATAGATTTGATGCTATGTTTGAATCAAGATTTCAGATGATGTGCATGATAACCTAATATTATATCATAACATCACTACGACTTTGAGCTAACAAAAGTTAAAATTTTGGAAAAGTTTGAGGCAGAATAATTGTCGTTTTTAAAATTTCTTCTGGGTAAAGGATTTTAAATTTGTCACTTTTAGATTTGTACGCAACTTATTAACTAACTTCTTGGTGAAGACAAATTGTAGAGAACTATATCTCGTTGAACATTTTATTTTATCAAATTAAATATTACAGTGTAAAACTTGACATCGAGACAAATGCTAGGGAAGGGATGCAAAATTTTATATAATAATTTCAACTTAGACGTATAAAGAAATGTATATACACTGCCATAGCGGTCAGTATTCGAGTTCACTTGGGAATTTTTAACTGTTTGCCACAATCAGACCCTATGTCCTTACTTGTTGGCCACAAACAAAGCCTATGTCCTTACCTGTTGGCCACAAACAAAGCATATGTCCTTACCTGTTGTCCACAAACAAAGCCTATGTCCTTACCTGTTGGCTACAAACAAAGCCTATGTCCTTACCTGTTGGCCACAAGCAAAGCCTATGTCCTTAACTGTTGGCCACAAACAAAGCCTATGTCCTTTACTGTTGGCCACAAACAAAGCCTATGTCATTACCTGTTGGCCACAAACAAAGCATGTGTTCCTACCTGTTGGCCACAAAGTACGTGTTTTTACCTGTTGGCCACAAACAAAGCATGTGTTCCTACCTGTTGGCCATAAAAAACCATGTGTTCCTACCTGTTGGCCACAAACAAAGCCTGTGTTCTTACCTGTTGGCCACAAACAAAGCCTGTCCCTGATTGCCTGCTGCATGTCATCGGACTCTCGAACTCTGGCCAGGGCAAAGCCTTTCTGGATCAAGGCTGGGTCGACGGAGGTGTTACGGCGCGATCTCGTCACATACTTCTTCTGATTGGACACCTTCTGATTAGACACCTTCTGGCTCTTTTGCTGGATATGGTTTTAGGTTTGGGGGGAAACATACGAGCACGGGTCAATTGTTAGAGCCAATCAAGGGTAAAGGGTGAAATTAGTATAAAAGAATGAGATCTTACCTGAAATTGATATTGGATTTTTGTATGACTTTGATGTATATTGGAGATCATTATAGTTAACTCATTATTATTTAAATTAATGAAGTGTTTATATTAAGGGTGAGGTAAAGTGTTGGATATAAGGTTGTATAGCAGTTTAAGTTGTCTATTTCTCCTCGCGTGATGTCAACAAAGATGGCAGCCAAACAACACCATATATGGGAAGCACCGGACTCTACTCATGTACCAAAAGTTAGTTCTACGGCGCAAAGAATATGACTGCTAAATATTGCCGACGTATGGTTTATTAGATGTTTCAGAGAATCTTTCTGTATAATGATCATTGCGTCCTACGCTTATCCGTGGGTTTTTATTCGAGTTTTAATGCTGAAAGTGTGTTTTCCTTGCTTTTTTTCCGGCAACCAATTGCACGCCATAAGACCAGACGGCTGACAAGTAAGAGGATTTGCTAAAAGCAAAGCGAACGGTGCGCTCCATAAATGTTCTTTTTGTCTGCGATATTTGTTTTGTTTTGTTTTCCTATTTTGAATGTAAAAAATAGACAAATAAACCTAAACCAGGCCATAAAACTAAAACTACAACCTTAATTACGTTTATGGATAACAATAATTGCACTTATTCAATTTTCAAGTGTAAAAATACATAACAACAATGTAAACACTTGTGTGCACCGTTCTCTTTGCTTTAGCCAAGGAATTTTGTATGGTTGTTAGTAGGCATATTGATCAAGAAAAGTTTGTCATTCATTTTACCTATGCCTATGTTCTGTCGGTCTAGTTTTATAGATGTCTGAACTGAACTGTCCCTTAACCCGACGCTGGGTCGTTGGGGCACCATTTTGAGCTGCACACTAGCTCATGCCATGTGTCACGGTTCTGAGCTGCCTTCTGGGAATCGCTAAATGACAGGCCGGTCCACTCTTTGATATTGTCCTCCCAACTCTTCCTTGGTCTGCCTCTTTTTCTTCTTCCCTGGACTGTGCCTTGCAATATCGTCTTTGAGAGACCTCTAGATCTTGTCACGTGTCCGTACCATCGTAATTTCCTCTTTCTAATTGAGGTGAGAAGGTCCTCGTAAGGGCCAATGATAGCACTTATTTTATCGCGGACCCCTTCGTTCGTGATGTGCGCCATGTAGGAGATGTTTAGTACCTTTCGAAAACATCTCATCTCTAGCGCATTAATTCTTTTTTGGAGGTCTGCGGTAAGCGTCCAAGCCTCACAACCATACAGGAAGACTGACATCACCAAAGAGCGCATTAGTCGAATCTTTGATCTCAGGGAGAGTTCCTTGCTTTGCCAGATGTGTTTAAGTTTGCTTATAGATGTCTCTTAAGTCTAATTGTGTTAATCAATGTTAGTAGTTACCAGTAATGAATTTTTCAGCGTTTTTTTTTCTTTTTTTAAGCAGTTTTTTTTTTAATGTTTCCTTTGGTTAAAGACAGTGTTAATGAGTTAAAATAAAATGAGTCCCATATTGATAATGATGAATGATGCTTGAATACCCGTAATTCGTAAATGGACCATTCATGGATATTTTAATGAAATTTTTAAAAAAAATAATGAGGATGTCCCTGTAATACAATGAAGAATCTAACCTACCGAATGCGTGTCATCCGAAGGTATAATTGATTTGTTCATATTGAAAGTATGGAGCTTTACTTGGCGCTTAGTCTGAGCGGCATAACAAGCAAACAGCAAAAGGAAATACGTCACAATCAGATAGCCACACTTTTGATGATGTCATAAATAAAATTTAGAATTTTTATAGTTGAAATTTTGATTTCACTGTAGATCTATTACTTTTTAATATTTTTTTTTTAAATAAATAAAAATTCATATGCTTGGGGATACTTTTTCTTTCGTATTATTCTCGTTTTAAAAAAATACAATATGCACTAACCCAAACTAAATATGCAAAATACTTAGGAGTCATAATAAATGAGAAACTATTATGGAATCCCCATGTCAATGAAGTTGTTAAAACATCAAGCAAAACCTTAAGTTTTATAAAAAGAAACTTTTACAAATGTAATAAAGATGTAAAATTTAAATTGCTACCTCACCCTGGTGAGACCTATACTAGAATATGCATCTGAACATGTCTTCTGTATGGGACACATCCACCAAAGAAAACATTGATAAACTAGAACAAATTCAAAAAAGAGCTGCCAGATTCATCACTGGAGAATATTCAAATTTGACGAGAGTAACACCATTAGTTAAATCATTAAAACTTGAAACACTAGAGGATAGAAGAACCAAGAGTAAATTAGTAATTATAAATAAAGCAATTAATTTTTATTTAGAAATACAATACAAAGATAACTTAATACAACTCTCAGATAGACATAACGATAAAAACATCTTTCTTATTCCGTATGCAAGAACAAACACATACAAGTTGTTTTTTTCCCGTCCGTAATTCGGGCGTGGTTTGGGTTGCCTGAAGAAACCAGGAAAGCCAACACTTCATCATCATTTAAAACTCCAATAAGAGTGCAGGACTAGGCACAAACCATAGATAAACGTAGGACACAATAATCTTCTGCATAGAAGGCGCGTCTGTAACAGATAAGATAAGTATTAAAGTAACTAGGCAACTGATTGTAACTATTCTTCTCATAGCTACATGTTCTCTTGACAAAATCAGGTTAGTGAACTCTTTTGTCTGTTTATAACTCCGCATCATTTTTAACTTTAAACATTTCCAATACACGACTTGCTAGAAATGTGACGTGAAATATCTCGTTATAAGTATCTTATCCTTTAAAGAAGCTCATTTTAAAGAGAAGATTATTTCGTCCTACGCTTACCCAGTTTTTAATATCTAATTTTGAATTTTAAGAGAGTTCTAAATGTTTTCGTGTTAGTATTGAACGGTGGTATATTTTTATTTTGTAATATACATATTATTATAGTGGCCTGCACTACCTAGTAGAATACTTAGAAATCCAGCATGTACAAATTGCTATTTCGTTTAGAAAATTCAAAAATAATCAATTAAGTAGAAAGAAACGATAACGTTGTGTTTTGTTTAAATATTAAAAGAGGTCTTAATGTTAATGATTGTATTGTATAAAGTGTCTGAGAGTTCAAGTCGGTCACTGACATGTCAACAGTTCGTGAGTTTCAAGTCTGTCACTGACATGTCAACAGTTCGTGAGTTTCAAGTGTGTCAGTGACATGTCAACAGTTCGTGAGGTTCAAGTCTGTCACTGACATGTCAACAGTTCGTGAGTTTCAAGTCTGTCACTGACATGTCAACAGTTCGTGAGGTTCAAGTCTGTCAGTGACATGTCAACAGTTCGTGAGTTTCAAGTCTGTCAGTGACATGTCAACAGTGCTTGAGAGGTCAAGTCTGTCAGTGACATGTCAACAGTGCTTGAGAGGTCAAGTCTGTCAGTTACATGTCAACAGTTCGTGAGGTTCAAGTCTGTCAGTGACATGTCAACAGTTCGTGAGGTTCAAGTCTGTCACTGACATGTCAACAGTTCGTGAGGTTCAAGTCTGTCAGTGACATGTCAACAGTTCGTGAGTTTCAAGTCTGTCTGTGACATGTCAACAGTTCGTGAGGTTCAAGTCTGTCACTGACATGTCAACAGTTCGTGAGTTTCAAGTCTGTCATAGACATGTCAACAGTGCCTGAGAGGTCAAGTCTGTCAGTGACATGTCAACAGTTCGTGAGGTTCAAGTCTGTCAGTGACATGTCAACAGTTCGTGAGGTTCAAGTCTGTCAGTGACATGTCAACAGTTCGAGAGGTTCAAGTCTGCAGTGACATGTCAACAGTTCGTGAGGTTCAAGTCTGTCAGTGACATGTCAACAGTGCCTGAGAGGTCAAGTCTGTCAGTGACGTGTCAACAGTGCCTGAGAGGTCAAGTCTGTCAGTGACATGTCAACAGTTCGTGAGGTTCAAGTCTGTCAGTGACATGTCAACGGTTCGGAAAGGGTTGACCTCTACGCGGTCCGATCTATGAGTAAGGTGTGGAACCGCCTGCACCCGAAACTAATAACCCTGGCGCAATACGCCAAAAATGTCCGTAAGGATTCCTTGCTTAACGCAACGGACACACTAAACCACGTATGAGTGACGTCGTGAAAAGGAGTCGACTCAAATGTCTAGTTCCCAGGGCAAAAGTGGGTGTGTGGAAACACGCACACACTGGGAAGAGGTAATAAAAAGCACCCAGTTCATTCATTATTATGGCTGAATTACTTGATAACTGTCTAAGCGGGAGGATTTCGAACCCTCCCCTCCCCTGTGTGTCGGTGACGGGGATCAGGTCGACACAAGGCTTATGTGCTGCTGTAAGCCCTCAGAGGCTAGCTGCCAAGGTTCAGCTTCCCAAAAACCTCACTATTCTGCAATTAAACTGCTGTGGTGTCAGGGGCAAAATTGTAGAAATAACCAAGTTGCTCCATGACCAGATGGTGGACGTTACTCTTTTGCAAGAAACTCTACTGAAAAAGAACCCATTGCACGTAACGGGTTTTTCAGTATATCGCTGTACATGCAAGAACTGCAGAGGTCTGGTCACTTTGGTGAAGAACAACCTTACAGCTGAGATTGTAGAGAGCAAAGTACTTGCAGGTACAGATACCCTGACACTCCGCATTACTAAAGCTGGTAAAACATTTACCATATCAAATATATACAATACGCCAAGAAACACGTTGTGCCTCCCAACACACAGCACAACGATGTTTAAAAATCACATTATTGCAGGGGATTTCAATGCTCATACAGAGGCATTGGGATACCCCGACAAAAACGCATCTGGGCGTTACTTAGAGGAGTTGGAGCTCACTACCAACTTTATTATACTACAGGACAAATAGTGTACCCACACTATTACATACAGGCAACAGTGCCCTATCTCGACCCGATTTGACCCTAGTCTCTGCGGAACTGGAGGCAAAAACGGAGCGGAAAGTGTTGCCAGAGGTTGGTAGTGACCATAGACCAATACTCATCCAAATAAATATCGAGATGGTGAAGGCACGCTTTGCCAGGAGACACTGGCTGTTCGGCAAAGCCGACTGGAGTAGATTCAGGGAAGGGATCGAACGAACGCTCGCGGGCTCACCAGAGAGCTCAGAGAGCCCCAAGTCAATTGAGAAAGCTTACGGGGACTTTGTGGGTGTGATTTTGTCGATGGCAAGGAAATCCATCCCGAGAACGTGTAGGAATCGAAAGTTCCGACCTTTCTGGAACAAAAAGCTGGCAGAACTTGTCCGTGAACGGAAGAAAGCCCGGAAAAAGGCGGCCAGACTTAAAACTGTGGCTGCTCGTGCCACATATAATAGACTGACTGCCGTAGTCCGGGAGGAAACTCTCAAGGCAAAAAAGGCAGAGTGGGTTAGTTCGTGCGGGAAACTCAACCTGGCAGATGGCAGAAAGGTATGGCAGTTGATTGACTCTCTTTCTGGCATGGGAAAAACTAAAAATCCAAGCCCCTTGCAAACGACTAAATGCACGGCTTCCACAGATGCTAAGTGTGCCGATGCTCTAAACAAGCATTTTGCAAAGGCGAGCTTGAAACAGAAAGAGACCAAACAAAGCCGTACCCTGAACCATCTCAGGAAACATGGAGAAAAGGCCCAGAAGTGGGGACCGCATACTGAGATCTTCACCGCTCCTTTCACTATGACCGAATTGCAGACAGCAATCAGTAAGTGCAAAACCGTTAAGGCACCAGGCCAAGACAAAGTCAATAACGAGATGATTAAAAACCTTGGCACGATAGCAATGTCCTCGCTATTGAATATCATAAACAGGACGTGGGCCACGGGTGCCCTGCCTGGAGCTTGGCTGAGCGCAAACATCGTCCCAATTCCCAAAGAGGGGAAACATTGAGATCTCCTGAACAGCTACCATCCGATCTCCCTAACATCGTGTTTGGGGAAGGTAGCTGAAAGAATGGTTAATGCCAGACTCTATTGGTATTTGGAGAATACGAATAGTCTGAACATCAACCAGGCGGGCTTCCGGAAAGGGAAGCAGCCGGTCGACCAAGTGCTCCGTCTTCTCCAGTCCATAACAGATGGGCTCCAGAAAAAAATGCATACTGTGGCAGTATTTTTTGACCTCCGACAGGCCTATGATAAGGTCTGGAGGTCCGGTCTGTTGTTGAAATTACAAGCCCTAGGCGTAACTGCAAATATGTACAGGTGGATCAAAGGTTTTCTTACAAACCGGACGATCGCAACGACTTACAGCAGTGAAACCTCAAATAAGAGAACGCTGCAGCAAGGCCTGCCCCAAGGGTCAGCGCTCAGCTGCACACTGTTCTTGGCTTTCATCAACGACCTACCTGGTTTGTTGCAAACCAGCGCTGCAATGTATGCAGACGATTTGGTAATCTGGAGTACCGGTAAGGATATCCACCGACTGCAACAGCTACTACAGCATGACCTTTTCGCTATCAGTAGGTACATGCAGAGGTGGCATATGGAAGTAAACACCGAGAAGACGGTCTATTCGTTATTCACAAATGGCCGGACCGTTCTAAAACAGGAGATAGTGCTCAAAATGAACGATGTAGCGCTCAAATGGGACAAACAACCGGTTTACCTGGGAGTCCAACTGGGTCAGAAAGTACAAATGCATAACTTTGTACAAGACCTGTGCTCCCAGGCAACCGCCAAGCTCAACCTGGTGAAAAAGTTAGCCTGCACAAACTGGGGCGCTGGAGCAAGCACTCTCAGAGCTCTTTACCTGTGAAGTGTGAGGTCGGTGATGGACTATAGCATGCCGGTCCAAGCCTTTGCCAGCAAAACGGCATTGGAAAAACTGGGCCGCATCCTGAGGTTCATTTGTGGCGCGTACAGAACTACACCCACAGCTGCTGTGGAGGTCATTGCAAATGTAGAGCCACTTGAGATACGTCGGGACATGTCAACAGTTCGTGAGGTTCAAGTCTGCAGTGACATGTCAACAGTTCGTGAGGTTCAAGTCTGTCAGTGACATGTCAACAGTGCCTGAGAGGTCAAGTCTGTCAGTGACATGTCAACAGTGCCTGAGAGGTCAAGTCTGTCAGTGAAATGTCAACAGTGCCTGAGAGGTCAAGTCTGTCAGTGAAATGTCAACAGTGCCTGATAGGACAAGTCTGTCAGTGACATGTCAACACTGCCTGACACTCTGTTTTGTCTCCCATTCTCGTCATGTGTTGATGACCCGTACCATCATCATCGTATCTGATCTACGTTATCACGATACGTCTTATCTCAGTAAGTGACGCTTCATTTAGTGTGAGAGCCACTAGCGGTCATCTTAGACACATTTGATTACATAAAACTAAAGCTCTAAACCTTTACAAACAGAACCCCATATCACTCTGCGGACTTTTGTTCAACGCTAAATTGGGTAAAATTTAATGTTCATGCGACAATTGTATGAGATGTTTTAAATATTCTGTGTCAAATACTCTATTTAAAAACAGACACACAAACAGCGTTCAGTCAATTAAAAAAAATACGAAAAACACAAACAAAATTATATTCTATAAACAGAAAGTTTTTTCGGATTTAAAAAAAAAAAAGATTATTCCTGTCTGCATTCAAGGCTAATCTTTTAGCTAGACAGATTTTAGTCTTCATTTTAGCGCAATCTTTTTAGTTATAATTTATTTTAACGTTTACATTTCTTTCTTCATTGATCATCGAGGTTTTTTCAAAATGTTTCTTTTCTTTTCTATGTAAAACACTTGCTAAGTCAAGAGATGGACCTATCTATCCAAATATAAATTTTTAGGGGATCTTAAGTTTGAGATTCCCTGATTTGATTATAATGCTTGTTCTTTGACCTATATCAAAAATTTTTATCCGATAGTTAATAAAGTTCAAAGAGTAAAATATTTATAAAACATAACATCTTTCGTTAATCTTTTTTTCACAGTGGGATAGGTTCTACACAATGGCAGATTCCCGAGAAAAGGAAAGTTTGTGAGTAACGAGGATTTTTCTCATTTGTATGTCAGTTACGTCACACAAAATTAGTAAACTGCGTATTGATTTAAAGACCTAACTTTTAAACTTTGTTGTATTGAAGCGATTTTCATATAATTTATTTATGTTTCCATCTTTGTTGTCTACATTGAATGAACATCAGACTCACGGAGGTTGGTTACTCCGAGTTCACACTAGTAGAGCACACGCCAAACAGGCGGAAGAAATATCTGGCAGTGTTTGCTGTTGTTTTAGTGGTTGCCGTCGCGACGGTCGGCACAGTGGCGTGGAGGGTGACCACGGTCGACAAGGATGGCCCTAGTGGTCAGTCCAGGGCTGACCAACATATAAACATGCTGATGCTTGGTTCCGGTGGTCAGACGGTCATTCAACATCCCAATAATCTACACGACAAGCAGAATTCATTGCTGATAGTGAGTAGGCCAAATTCTTACTTGTCTGTGAACACCCCTACCCCTCTAGTGTTGTTAGGAGTCGACTATGAGGGTGAGGGACGGATATTGTATTGAGTCAACTTACTTCTCCACTATTTTAGCCCCTTGTTAGAAGTTTAATAAAGTTAAGTGAGTGAGAGTTTGCAGTATTTTTATGTTGGTTATATTGCCATTCATTTATTATATATTGTGCAATGATTCATACGAATATANTATATATATATATATATATACAGAGAGAGAGAGAGAGAGAGAGCGAGCGAGAGAGAGAGAGAGAGAGAGAGATTAGATTAGATGAGATAAGCAGTGAACTGCGTTACCTAGTTGCATATAAGAAAATCTATTAGTACACTATGTCATTATGTATGTGTTACAGGCAATGTGTGAAATCAAGCATTGTATAGAATGCTGTATTTTGTTTAGACAAAGTGTAAAAAGAGCACAACAGAAGACGTTTTTGATAATTAGATTTACCTATTTTAAAGTGGAATTAATACAAAACTAAGTACATGATGTACGCTCTGTATTATTTTTTCGAGTTCTTCCTATGTTTACACATCTTGTAAATCATCGTCAGGTAGGGACGAAGTTGTGGGGACTACTTTAGCTCTGCAACCAAAGAGAGCTTCGTATGGTGACCTTTTAAACTCAGATTGAAAAGCTCTGTTCTTCTTGACAAACCATAACCCCTCACTCCAGTGGCCAGTTATTTCATCTTGCATCCAAGCACTCAACATATTTTCGATGTCCTGTTAGCTCCTTCAAGGCTCCCCTGGCTTTGCATGTGGCGCCGCTTACTTGAACGATCTTCAAGTTTGGCCAGTACGCCTTTAGGCTGCTTACCACATTAATTGTATACTCCCTCCCGTTATAGGACTATAGAATCGTTGGTGCACCAAACAACGTAAATATGTCTACTAACTGGTATGATACTTCTTGTGTCCTCTTTGTCTTCAGGGCCCTGAGAACCACGAACTTGGTGGGATAATCGTGATTAATAATTGATACACAAAATTATTATTTTGTATTCCCCATCAGAATATAGACTGAAAGTCGATGAGGTGGACTCGACAACAAGAGTTGAATTCAGAAAATGCCAATTGATTGAACACAATGACTTTTTTACGCCTTTTATTCTCTGGCAAGGTTCACTAAGGTTAATACACAGTTCAATATTATGACGGATAGTGTTCTTGCATTTGGAAGAAAGTTCTTTCAATAATCTGTCCCGTCCTACATAACCAATGGCCAAATGGGCTTTATAAAGTACGTCAAATATCTCGGAGTTCGCGACGTTAAACAAAATGGCGCTCACGCCTTCTTAACAGGGTAGATGAATCAACTCTTATTTTCCACCATCATGACATCATGGTGTTTTACCAGCCAATAGTCCTGAGGTTCTTGCTTAATGGTGGTCTAAGCCATTTTCACATTGTCCACCAATTTTGGTAACAGTTTCATTTTTTTTTAAAATAATGATGTTTTTAGCAGCATTGGCTTTAACTTAAGATAACTCATCTTAGAACCGTCGTTGCACGTCAACAGGCGTAATTTATGTCCTAGAACTACATTCTCTTCCGACATGGTCGCACAGCTGTTCAAGGGGAGACGTTACGGGAGAACGTCTGTGGAATCTGAGCCGGATGATATGAACTGAAGTCATGAGAAGAATTTTGGAAATATCGTCTGTTATTTGGAAGTGGAACCTCGTACCGGCTAAACGTTGTCTTACTATAACTTTCAACACTCACATGCCTCGGTCACCATCACCAAACAAAGACCAAAGCTCACCACCAAAATTAGTGGCTGGAAAAATGGCGGGCGTAAGACAATTACATTCTTTGCCGGACGACAACTCGCCAGTCTATAGAATGCCTAGACAATGTATGGAATAGCAATCCTTTCTTTTATTTTGCCTGAAACCGTCAGGTATTCTATACTTTTGCTTGGGAATTCTATAGAATACCTGAATTTCCCACTTTGCTTGCAACATATGCAATAGCTATGTCGCTTACACAATGTTAAAAATTCAATTGAAATCAATAAAGTTGAAAGAAGCGATAATGTTTTTAAAAATAAATTAGATGCTAAGATAATACTGACTATTTGTATTTTAAAAAGCCAATTGTTGACATGAGGGATTATTCTTCAAGGGCCTTAACTCTGTGCCGAAAGATGGAGACGAGCCCTGGTTGTCCCTTAGATTGTCACGTGACGTCCTTCCTGTCCACTATGACATCACAATATTTCCAGATTTCTATGACAGTGCTGGGGAATTTTATGGAAACGAAACCATCGAGGTAAGTACAATACATGAAGTTATTCGTTAAATGACATGAAATTATCTGTTACATTACATGAAGTTATTCGTTACATTATGTGAAGTTATATGTTAAATTGTATGAAGTTATCTGTTACATTATATGAAGTAATTTGTTACCTGTTATCATAAAATAAGTTATCACAATTCAAGCTAGCGAGGGGGAAGCTCAGATAAAAAAAGAAAATAAGGCAAAGAATTTCTGATACCTCAGATATCGCATGAAACTTTAATTCCCAGAATCCCTCTCAGTTCCTTCCCCCAACAAGGTCCTTCCACCAACAAGGTCCTTCCACCAACAAAGATCCTTCCACCAACAAAGATCCTTCCACCAACAAATATCCTTCTACCAACAAAGATCCTTCTATCAACAAAGATCCTTCCACCAACAAAGATCCTTCGATCAACAAATATCCTTCCATCAACAAAGATCCTTCCACCAACAAAGATCATTCTACCAACAAATATCATTCTATCAACAAAGATCCTTCCACCAACAAAGATCTTTCTACCAACAAAGATCCTTCCATCAACAAAGATCCTTCTACCAACAAAGATACTTCTACCAACAAAGATCCTTCAATTAACAAAGATCCTTCCACCAACAAAGATCCTTCCACCAACAAAGATCCTTCGGTCAACAAAGATCCTTCCCCCAACAAAGATCCTTCCACCAACAAAGATCTTTCCACCAACAAAGATCCTTCCACCAACAAAGATCCTTCCATCAACAAAGATCTTTCCACCAACAACGATCCTTCCACCGACAAAGTTACTTCCACCAACAACGATCCTTCCACCAACAAAGGTCCTTCCACCAACAAAGATCCTTCCACCAACAAAGATCCTTCGATCAACAAATATCCTTCCATCAACAAAGATCATTCCACCAACAAAGATCATTCTACCAACAAAGATCATTCTATCAACAAAGATCCTTCCACCAACAAAGATCCTTCTACCAACAAAGGTCCTTCCACCAACAAAGATCCTTCTAACAACAAAGGTACTTTCACCAACAAAGATCCTTCTACCAACAAAGTTCCTTCCACCAACAAAGATCCTTCCACCAACAAAGATCATTCTACCAACAAAGATCATTCTATCAACAAAGATCCTTCCACCAACAAAGATCCTTCTACCAACAAAGTTCCTTCCACCAACAAATATCCTTCCACCAACAAAGATCCTTCCACCAACAAATATCCTTCCACCAACAAATATCCTTCCACCAACAAAGATCCTTCTACCAACAAACATTATTCTACCAACAAAGATCCTTCCACCAACAAAAATCCTTTCACCAACAAAGATCCTTTCACCAACAATCTATGTCTACAGGTCCGAGTGGTCAAGCCAACTCGCCACTTCCTCCTCCACGTCCACACGAACTTTATGAACGTGACCAGGTCACGGCTGGTGGACAACGTGACGGGAGAGGACATTGAGATCTCCAGGACTTTCAACTATCTTCCCAACGAGTTTTTTGTCATTGAGACCACTGCAGTTGTCGATCGGCCCGTCAAGATTGTACTTCAGTTCGGGGGAAGTTTGACGAAATCCATCACAGGACTTTATAAAAGCACCTATTTAAACACTAAGACCAACCAGAACAGGTAGGAGATTATCTTGTCACCACATTTTAAATCCTCGGTTAATTTTGTTCATTACAAATTATAGCACGTATAACACACACTTGATGGTGATGTGTTGAGCAAAAATAGTTACAAGACAAAGCGTTCGAACAAGTACCACCATATGTTATAATCCCAATAAGACCTTTTATCCTTTTTCCCGCAAAAAAACGTTTTTTCCTATTATATTTATTAAAATTCTCTTATATCATCCAGCCTACTTTTTTTAAAATAAAAATTCAAAAATATTATATTCAGAAATTAAAGACGTGTTTCAGTTGAGACCGTTTCCTTCAAATAAAATTAAAATATTTCGCAACAACCACACGGGCGTTTATTGTTTTATAGATTCTCATTTAGTTCAGTTGTCAGCAACGTCCATTAAATAAAAGTAATTTATTACTCTATTTATCATATACATCTGTTATTTTGTTAAGTCATTGGTAGGAAAAATAACTTTGTTTAAAATTTACCAGATCAAAGAGCCAATAAATTTCAACACTGTTGTTAAGGGGCTAACGTGTATCTATTTCATTCAAAACAGAAAGATCAAAGAAAAAAAAAAGTTCATTTACGAATCTAGTTGTATAATAGTTTAGTTCCATTTTTTCTTTGTATTTATTTGATATATAACCCCAGGAACCTTGCTACGACCCAGTTTGAGCCGACCTACGCCCGCCAAGCCTTCCCGTGTTTTGATGAGCCCAACATTAAGGCAGAGTTCACCATCACCTTGGTCCACAGACCCGAGTACATCGCCCTGTCCAACATGCCCCAAGACGGACCAGTGAGTACAATATATAGTAACAATAGGGACCAGTGAGTACAATATATAGTAACAAGACGGACCAGTGAGTACAATATATAGTAACAATAGGGACCATTGAGTACAATATATAGTAACAATAGGGACCAGTGAGTACAATATATAGTAACAATAGGGACCAGTGAGTACAATATATAGTAACAAGACGGACCAGTGAGTACAATATATAGTAACAATAGGGACCAGTGAGTACAAATATAGTAACAATAGGGACCAGTGAGTACAATATATAGTAACAAGACGGACCAGTGAGTACAATATATAGTAACAAGACGGACCAGTGAGTACAATATATAGTAACAATAGGGACTAGTGAGTACAATATATAGTAACAATAGGGACCAGTGAGTACAATATATAGTAACAATAGGGACCAGTGAGGACAATATATAGTAACAAGACGGACCAGTGAGTACAATATATAGTAACAAGACGGACCAGTGAGTACAATATATAGTAACAAGACGGACCAGTGAGTACAAATATAGTAACAATAGGGACCAGTGAGTACGATTTATATTGTGAAATAATGTGGTCACTCTTATTGTTACAGAATATTATAAATCAGTATAACCTTGAGAATGCATTCGGATATTTCCGAATAAAACTCAGATATTGTAGTATAAAGCTCATACGTTGCAGTTTAAAGCCCAAATTTGGTTTTATAAAGCTCAGACATTGTTAAATAAAGCCCAGGTTTTGTTTTATAACGTCTAGATATTGTTGAATAAAGCTCAGGTTTTGTTTTATAACGTCTAGATATTGTTGTATAAAGCCCAGACACTGTTTTTCGCTCCAGACTTCAGCTCACCCACACAGCACAGAGCTCGTGGCTAGCGTGTTCCAGAGGTCAGTGAAGATGAGTACGTACTTAGTGTGTCTGATCGTCTGTGACTTTGAGTTCAAAGAAATCATTTCCAAAAGCGGGAAACAGGTAGGTTTAGTAGTGTCCAAACGATAGATGACGTCATTCATTTCCTTAAAGGAGTTGGGTTTTTTTAAACAATATCTGTATTATGGCAGCATTTCATAGTTACATATTTAAAGACACTAATAATGAAGCTAGTTTTTAAAGTTTGTCAAATATTATTTCTGCTGAAACCATCTTTCAGATTCGTGTATATGCCACCCCTGACAAAGTGGATCAGGCAAAGTATGCTCTTGAGATGGCCAAACATACTTTAGACACTTATGAAGCTTTGTTTCAACTAAACTATCCGCTTCCAAAACAAGGTATAACATACTTTAGACACTTATGAAGCTTTGTTTCAACTAAACTATCCGCTACCAAAACAAGGTACAACATACTTTAGACAATTGTGAAGCTTTGTTTCAACTAAACTATCCGCTACCTAAACAAGGTATAACATACTTTAGACACTTATGAAGCTTTGTTTCAACTAAACTATCCGCTGCCAAAACAAAGTATAAGACAAATATATACGA
This sequence comes from Radix auricularia, assembly GCA_002072015.1. Lineage (NCBI taxonomy): Eukaryota > Metazoa > Mollusca > Gastropoda > Lymnaeidae > Radix > Radix auricularia. Next base: position 43,097 of record MUZC01004684.1, on the reverse strand, counting down.
TTTTAATTTTAACAACCACGTTTTATTAAAGGGTTAGGAATCTGAAAAAAAGTTTTTTTTCACCAGTCTGAGAATTTGGAAATTATTGTGCCTCGGTGTTGTTGGTATTGTTTACTTTTACACTGCGTGGACATGGAATATATATATCTATATACACAGATATATAATTCACCGGAACAAGAACAAGTCACGTGCAAATAATAAGCATGACGAATTACCCTCGCTGGGGTCGACCAATATAATAAGCTTCATGCCTCGCTCCTTCTCAGAATGACATGTGTTTCATAGTGTAGTTGTTCCTCATCTGTCTAACAAGCCGAACGTCATGGGTCAGGTACTGGTGAAAACATTTTTTTTTTTTTAAATGTTTAAATGTTTAAAGTGTTTATGTTTATGTTTTCGCCCCAAGCATAGCTGGTCCTAACTAGTGTAGGCCAATTACAGTTCATGGTTGGCGAGATAGATAGGTGCAGGGTGGGGGGGGGGGCAGGTAGCTATCGTCAGTGCGCATCACTCGGGACCAACAATGTGTCGGCGCCCCCCGACGTTCAGTCGCAATGTTTTTATTTCTTCTTGTAGTAGTTTGTGTTCCACCCCACTTTTTTTTTCTTTGCACTGTCTATGAGCAAGTCTGCGCGCGGGCTACGCCGCAGGTCGTATTTAGTATCTGGATAATGTTTAAAGGGAAGAATAGGTTTTTCCCAGGTCTTCTGAACACCGATTATAAATTGTATTAAAAGTCAAGCATTTCAATAATCAAAAAATGCTTTTTTTATTTTAAAATATCGATTTTTCATTAACATTCACCGTAGATGTCATATTGTTGATGCCAATTTAAACAACGATAAAAAAATGGGGGGGGGGGCTGAAAATTGTATTTGAATAAGACTCATACAGATACAAAACCAAGTTTATGAAAAAATAATGTCGATAAAATGTGTTAATAAGTTATTATGTTCGTCCGTACAAGTCTTTTATTAATCCTGGCATCCCCTGTTATGTTTATCTCTTAATATTAAATTCATGTGAGTTATGCAAGGAGCACAATAAAGTCATAATTAAATCACTTTAATTGATTTAATTTTTTTTTAAAAAGTCGAATAAATGTAATGTGACTTCAAACATAAATTTTCTCCTGACAAAAAAAAATTGCTACTTTCTAGTTTATTGTTACATCTCTGCACCACGATAATCATGTAATCCCTGGTCCACATTGATTGATAAGATATTATTTAGAGAATCCATTTCAGTCTCAAATACCCGATATGTTGTAGCGTAAAGCCAGCGCCCTCTTTATCATTGTATGAGCATTTACGCTCATATCTATAGTAAATATAAACTTTGTTCTTTGAGTAGTAACTACCATTAAAGTGATTGTTGACACTACAATTTTAAGCCAGTCCTTTAATATTCTCAAAAAGAATAATTAGGGCCTCTTGGCCGGCTATTGCAATGTCCCTTTGAGATGAATTGTTATGTGAACATTTTCAGGTGCTAAAGAGTTTAGAACCGCTGGTCTAGAGGTTACCGTACAATACTTTGACACACAAACCTGCTACTTGACGATAACATTTGTCAACAATCAACAAACCTGTGACCTCACGGACAATGTTCCCTTTAAGCTGCGCGGTTGCGCGGCCACGCAGATATCTTACAGACGTCGCAGAGCTGTTTCGAAATACCACGCAGCAAATTGTGTAAAATATAGCAAAAAAATTAATCCTGCGCAACTTTTCACAGCAGATTTTTTCTCTTTGCACACGGACCAACAAACCTTAGAGGGAACTTTGCTCACGGAACACGTCAATGATATTAATATAGGACTTCAATCATTTCTGTGTCCCCATTTTCGGGAGGGACCAAATAATTGTTTTATGCTCTTCCGCTTTCGACCGGTATCGTTCAGTTCTGCTACGATGCTAGAGATGCCCCTGACTCCTTGAACAGAAGTTAGTTTTAAGTTTCAAATTGTAGTTGTCTTTGCTCTACCTGCATGTGGAATTTTCCGGTAACCCACTGCTCTCTGAATTATATGGGTGGCTAATTTATAAAATATATTAGATCTACGCCTTTTTTAAACAATCTCTCCTTGTATGTTATTTTCATTGTTTATTCTTAGTTGCTCAAATTCACTCAAATGTGGTTCACGTAACATTTGTTACAGAAACTTACAGCATTGGACTGTAGTAAAGCTTTCAAATAAAAGACAAGATACACGAACGAGTTTTGTGATTAAAACAATAAATCTACACTTTATTAATGGACTATAACATACTTAAGACGTTTCGGCAAATTTCTTCACCAGCACAACTAACTATGGTTAAATAAAAGAAATATCTTCCACACAAAAGATGCCCAAATAAAACAACGTTTCTAATGACATACCCTCTGAATGTGTTTTGTTCTGTAAAGATTCGTGTATATTCCGTTACTGTTTAGACCTGATCGCAATCCCTGACTTCAGATCTGGTGCCATGGAAAATTGGGGACTCATCACATTCAGGGAGCGAAATCTTCTCTATGACCCCAGGGAGGTTTCATTGTCTGGCAAGGAGAATGTGGCTCATGTTGTGGCTCATGAAATGTCTCACCAGGTAAAGTTGGATCGTATTGGCTCATTTCATTCTTCTTGGAATAGTCACGACAAATATTGTTGTAAAATTTATTATGTTTTATTAATTTTTGTATATTATTAATTGTAAATATTTTAGGTTTTAACCTTTGTGCTTTTTTTCTATCAGAACGCAAGGGAACAGGCGTTATGGCACCTTTTTTTCCACAGACATTTTTATATTTCTATATGGAATGTTTGGTCTTACTGTTTTTTTTTTTCGGGTTGTTAAAAATGCTTTACGGTACTTGTTTTTAGAAAAAAGCAATACTTATTCTTGTTTTCACGTATTTTGTCTTCCAAAAGTAGTAGACTGTGTAGACTAGTAGACAGGTCGTTTACATGTAGCTACCATGCCTGTTTAATTAATTTCATTGGTCTCTATGATAAGTCAGGCAACCGTTATTTACGACTTGATTTGCATTATTTCCAAATCAAAACGTTGATCTGATCTCTCTTGTTTATCTCCAGTGGTTTGGGGACATCGTCACGATGGACTGGTGGAACGATCTGTGGCTCAATGAAGGCTTTGCCAGTTACATGGAGTATGTTGGTGTTGATGGGAAGGAACCAGAGTTGGATGTTGTAGGTTCAACTTCAGCTTTCTATACTTAACTTCAAAAGACTTACATCCTGTCTCACATGAATATCAAGTCTTCGACTTCGGGAGAAAAAAAATGATGTCACTTTTTAAAACTGAATGTAAATTTCTACGTGAAACATTCTTCAAACCGTCAAGTCGGCACAAGCCGAAATTAATTAAAAATGGAGATCCGTCTTCAATACGTCACGGCAAAATGGATTTCTTGAATGGCACTAGGTGCTCTTCGGTCAAGAAATAAATGGAAATAAACAAATAGAGTGGCATCTCACTAGATGATAATTCATGTTACCTAAAATAAGATATCCCAGTTATCTGGAACAAATTATCTTGGAATAGTTTGACATTTTCTTTTTAAAAAATGAAATATTTATTGCGAGATGCTACAAATGCTTCACGTTTCCAACATATTTGTAATGTTCTTTAAAAGTACATATTACTTTGCTTTTATTGATTAAATTTGGATGCGCATTACTTTAAAATCTTTTATTTTAATTGGGCAACGAAACTTTGAACTTAATAGAAAAAATATCTAGTAAATATTTCAAAATCAAGTAAACATTTGGTTCAGAGTTAAGTGTTAATCTTTTTAGCAGTAAAAATCTCAAAGAGAGAAGAAAAATAAATGGATGGTGTTTTGTATTGAAAAGTGCAAACCACTAAATTGTTATTATTTTTAATGAATATTATTATCACTGTAGACGTTATATTAATATATTAAGCGGGTTGGAAAGAATACATTCAGAAACCTTGAAAAGTGGAAGCGATAACATTTGTGATTTGTTGCGTCGTCGTTTTTTTTTTCCAAAGGTTATTATTCCTGTCTTAAATATATCTCTTATTTACTTAAAGAACTGTCAGAACATTTAAAGTTGATTGAATATTTTTTAGAAAAAAATCATTGATATTTGAAATTATTGCTAATTAAAAAGATTATGTTTAAACTTTTAGCTTACCAGATTCCTCGACCAAGATCTGTTTCCTGTAATGAAAGGTGACAGCGAATTGTCATCTCATCCTATAGTAGTTGACGTCAAACAACCAAGTGAAATCAATTCAGCATTTGATGACATATCGTATAGCAAGGTGTGAAACAATGTCTCGGCTTGGGATGTCATGGCCTTAGTGGGTAGGACATGGGCTTAATGGGTAGGACATGGGCTTAGTGGGTAGGACATGGGCTTAGTGGGGAGGACATGGGCTTATTGACTAGGACATGGGCTTATTCGCTAGGACATGAGCTTAGTGGGGAGGACATGGCCTAAGAGGGTAGGACATGGGCTTATTGGCTAGGACATGAGCTTAGTGGGGAGGACATGGCCTAAGAGGGTAGAGCATGGGCTTATTGGCTAGGACATGAGCATAGTGGGGAGGACATGGGCTTAGTGGCTATAACATGGCCTAAGAGGGTAGGACATGGGCTTATTGGCTAGGACATGAGCTTAGTGGGGAGGACATGGCCTAAGAGGGTATGACATGGGCTTATTGGCTAGGACATGAGCTTAGTGGGGAGGACATGGCCTAAGAGGGTAGGACATGGGCTTATTGCTTATTGGCTAGGACATGAGCTTAGTGGGGAGGACATGGCCTAAGAGGGTAGGACATGGGCTTATTGGCTAGGACATGAGCTTAGTGTGGAGGACATGGCCTAAGAGGGTATGACATGGGCTTATTGGCTTGGACATGACCATAGTGTGGAGGACATGGCATAAGAGGGTAGGACATGGGCTTATTGGCTTGGACATGAGCATAGTTGGGATGACATGGCCTAAGAGGGTAGAGCATGGCCTAAGAGGGTAGAGCATGGCCTAAGAGGGTAGAGCATGGCCTAAGAGGGTAGAGCATGGCCTAAGAGGGTAGAGCATGGCTTAAGAGGGTAGAGCATGGGCTTATTGGTTAGGACATGAGCATAGTGGGGAGGACATGGGTTTAGTGGCTATAACATGGCCTAAGAGGGTAGAGCATGGCCTAAGAGGGTAGGACATGGGCTTATTGGCTAGGACATGAGCATAGTGGGGAGGACATGGCCTAAGGGGGTAGAGCATGACCTAAGAGGGTAGAGCATGGCCTAAGAGGGTAGAGCATGGCCTAAGAGGGTAGAGCATGTGCTTATTGGCTATGACATGAGCATAGTGGGGAGGACATGGGTTTAGTGGCTATAACATGGCCTAAGAGGGTAGTACATGAGCTTATTGGCGAGGACATGAGCATAGTGGGGAGGACAAGGGTTTAGTAGGTAGGACATAAGCTTAACCAGTGTATAACATAGGTTTAAACAATGGGTTAAATATGCAGATAAACATTAAGTAATTTTGTTTATTTAACCGGGTGGGGGAGGACCTAGGACTAGACAGTGAGGACATTTGCCCTAGCCAGTGGAGACAGCTAATATTGTTATAAACATATGTTGAATGCTTAGACACACAAATGTTGTTTAGATAGAACCTTTTAATATTAATGTCTTAAAATAATAATATCATTAATGTTAAAAAGTAAACTAAAATTATGCACCACACACATCTTAAACAAAACAAAGTTTTTTAATTGAAAAAAAATGGGGGGTGAGACTGCAATCAGGCATATAAAAAGTACATGGATTAGGTTAAAACTCTAATCAATGAGCTCTTGCCTGTTTTAGTAGATCTGGTCTTTACCACCTGAATACGGAACAGAATCATTGTATGCGTTGTAGCATAACCAAATAATCAGTAAACTTATTTTAACTTTTATGAAAAGAATGGATATATATATAAATTATATATATACATTTGTATTTATTTTAAAAGTCTTAATTATTAACTCTGAAAAAAATTAATGTAATTCCAATCTCATTATTGTATTGATTTGTTTTTTAATCCTCCAAACAAAAATTGTTAAATTATGTCTTCGATTCGTCAGGGAGCAGCTGTCATTCGAATGTTAAAGTCCATCCTAGGAGATGACCGATTCAATAACGGAATAGCGGTAAGCTGGGATCAAATATTTATTGCTACATCTATAGGCGAAATTATCTTTAACAAATTTAGAATAAAAAATGTAATCATAAAAATAACACCACATGCCAGCAAAACAATATGTTCATCCAGATGAATGTTCATATTTCAGAATTATTTAAATAAGTTTCAATGGGGGAACGCAAAGACTGATGACCTCTGGCAATCTCTAACAGAAGTAGGTCACATTGTTCTTCTGAGTGCATGTTAATTAGTAGGTCAATCTGGTATTTTGAGTGCTTTTTAATTATTCATTTATTTACAACCGTTGGTTAGGCAAGTATTTCGATAATTTGCACTGTATTTAAATTATTAGCAGAAGTAAGTCATCCTAATGTTTTGATATGATGTTATTTGTTAAATAATGGATTTTTTCAGCTTTAGAGGTGGGCTTATTTCATATATCAACTTTAGTCGTGGACTTATTTTATATATCAACTTCAGTGGTGGGCTTATTTCATATATCAACTTTAGTGGAGGGTTTATTTCATATATCAACTTGAGTGGAGGGTTTATTTCATATATCAACTTTAGTGGAGGGTTTATTTCATATATCAACTTTAGTCGTGGGCTTATTTTACATATCAACCATAGTGATGGGCTTATTTCATATATCAACTTTAGTCGTGGCCTTATTTCATATACCAACTTTAAGCGTGGGCTTTTTCATATATCAACTTTAGTGGAGGGTTTATTTCATATATCAACATAAGTGGTGGGCTTATTTCATATATCAACTTTAGTGGTGGGCTTATTTCATATATCAACTTTAGTGGTGGGCTTTTTACACTTAACACGCAGGCTGACCGCAAACATGATGTTAAACACATCATGGACACCTGGACGAAACAAGAAGGTTTCCCATACATCACAGTCCAGCTGGAGACGAATGATGACCAAACTACAACAGTGTCTGCTCGCCAGGAAAGATTTCTGGCCAACCCAAAAGACAAAGTTGATCCATCGAAGTCTCCGTTTGGGTGAGCACTATGGCGGATTAAGGGGGGGGGGCTGAACGGGCTATAGCAAGGGGCTCTCGACGGTTTTGTTGCCCCCGACGGTTTCGAGACCCCCAAACTTTTTATATTATATAATAAAAATGTAGAAATCTTTGCATGAACCCTCGAAAATATCATAAATTTAATAAATTAATAAATCGTATCCATTAATCTTATCGCCATTCAGACCTGATAGTCTTAATAATCGAAAAATTTGATTTGAATTGCTTACAAAGAAAATGTTTTATAAAAAATTGTTCATATTTTTAAAATTTACAAATTTCTCTTAGCACTGTTGGCCGTGCGAAAGAGCATAGCCTTGTGGTTCAAGCTATGTCGGGAACGATTCCCAGGGGTGGGATTTTTTTTACACTCAAATTTAATATACCGGCAAACACTTCAAACAGTTTTTTCTTCGTCTTCGTTTTTGTTTTTTCATGATTAATATTTAGTTACAGTCTAATATTAGCTGCTAGAAATAATTTTATTTAAAGGGATGCTGGCTGGATAGGACCCCCCGTTTGATTTCAGCCAGGGGCCCCGTGCAGTCTTAATCCGCCCCTGGGTGAGCACAGTGAAATGTTTTGTTCATGTTGCTTTTCCCAGAAAAAGTATTTGCTGTATAATAACTTTTATTGAAATTTTAACTGTATTTCAATACGATAACATAACACTACTAAAACAACTTCCAATAACAGTGCACTGAATCCCATCATAATATTAAATAAACATCCTATTACAGTACGCTGAATTGCATTTCAATTTAATAAATTTTGCTATTGTATTTATGGACAAAATAAATGATTGTCGGTAATTTATTAACTCAAGAACAATAGTATGTAACATAGTGTTCCATACTTTATACGATTGTTTATAGAAGTATTTGAAAGTATAGAAGTTTCATGTCATTCACAGGTTCAAGTGGTATATCACAGTGAACACCCAGACTTCCAGCGGCGTCACCAGTACACACACAATGGATCTGGTAGACAGTAAGCATGTGTTTGAAAAGGCGCTGTAAAAAAAGTCTAAAAACGCGGTGGTCGAGTGGTAGCGCGCTCGATAGGCGTACTCATGGTCACGAGTTCAAATCCACGTGAAGGCGAGGATTTGTTCCCGGCCTGAGGAGTCCCCGAGTCACCCAGTTCTGAATGGGTACCCAAGTAGACAATAGTTAGGCGGCAGGGTAATGCGTGGAACCCTAATAGCCGTGGCCTGTGACCGCTGCATCACTTGCCAACAGATCATCTCTCATGGTCTGTGGACGCAATAATCTTCTGCATAGAAGGAGCATCTGTATATCTAAGATAAAAATATTTATTGATAAAGTATTTTTAAACCACTATTTAATTTTACTTACGTCTTATGATTTAAGACATCTACAATAATTATACATTAATAAGAAAGATACAAACAAAAATATATAATGAAAGGTTTTAGTCGCTATCTATATACACTATGAAGATTAATGTAGGAGCAAGCATATAGGGGTTAATGTTCCCTGTAATCTTAAACATTAGCAGTGTACACATGTTTTTATTAGATTTATGTTTTGGATCATTTGATTTTTTTTTTCTTTAAAAAAAAAAAAATTAGTATTTAATCTCATTTGACAAGTCGTGACGTTATGCAAACACTTTTTCTACAGTCAAATTTAAGGAAACTCTGCCCTTAAACACCACAAACTCGTGGGTCAAGTTAAACAGTGGTCAAATGGGATTCTACTGTGTACTTTATCCCGATGAAATGTGGAGGAACTTCTCCCAGTACCTGTTAGTAACACCATACGACGTGCGTATTTTTATAAGTCGACTTTTCATTAATTAGTTCCTAACACAGGAAGTCGTAATTCAGCAAGCATAACTCTTCGCTCATAGTCACTACATGATCGTGGCTAACAAAACTAATGAGTTAGTGAAAAAATATTACTTAAGTGTGGATATTCTGGTATTATAATTAATATAAAATAAAGCCCAATTTTGTTACCATTGCCAAGTGTCATTTCGTTTAATATTACTATGTACATAAATTAATTATTTGTCACAAAGAGCTACACGTGCCATGGGGCAAGGCATTTTTATTGATTGAAATCACTTTAACGATCTAATTTACGGTGTGGCTCGCACAAACTGTATTTTAAAAAGCATTATTCAAGTTTTAAAAAAAAAAATCAGCTTTTCAACATCAAACGCACAAACGTTTTTAAATATTAAATTTTACTATTCTAAATTGTTATTAAAATCAAAATCTGATGTCATCATTAGAAATGGACTCTGTCCCCGGCTGACCGCGCTGGTCTACTCAACGACGCCTTTGTACTGGCCCAGTCAGGGAAGGTGTCCTATGAGGTAGCCTTAGACTTGTTGCTGTACCTGGAGAATGAACGTCACATCGTCCCCTGGTCAACAGGCTTCAAATCTGGCACCAGTTACATACATGACATACTGGGACAAACCTCGGACAGCAACACTTGGAAAGTAAGAGATCATTGGCTTCAATGTTAGTATAGATATAAGGGGAGGTAACATAATCACACGATAGCACATGAGTAGTCCAATAATATCCATAGGTTGGCCATAGACTTATCTTATCTTAGATATACAGACGCTCCTTCTATGCAGAAGATAATTGCGTCCACAGACCATGAGAGATGATCTGTTGGCAAGTGATGCAGCGGTCACAGGCCACGGCTATAGGGTTCCACGCTGCTCTCTGCTAGGTGGTCTAAAGTGTGTCAGTACAATAAAACGTGTAGATCTAATCATCAAACTTGTTCAATAGGGCGGCTGGTTAAATAGGATAAATAAACACTATTTGCAATCGACATTTTCACCACTTTAAGTGTTTTGACATTGACATTGCTTAATAATTTTGCACCTTTGCACGAACAATCCACTTGATTTTATGATATGGCTTGTTCTTTGTATAAGACAAAAAAATTGGGAGATGAATTGTATTCCGAAAAGAAAACAAATCAGTAGGTTAACATAGTGTACATGATATTATGATAACATTTTTAATTTTAGTTTTCAATTTACTTTTATTGTTTAAATTGTTTTTTTTTTTTAATTTCATTTAGAAATTTCTGAAGAAAATCTTGAAGTCAACAATTGAGAGACTTGGCTTCGTGGACGTGGGTTCTGTATCAGACAGGTGAGAATAAATCCCGGTAGTTTAAATTTAAAAATTGTGTATTTATTCATTCATTTTATGTTGGAGCATGTTCATTGGCGTCTCAAAAGAATGTCTCATACACAGAAGTTTTTCAAGCTATTCTTTTATTCTGCTGGCACTTTATTTCCTAGGGCACATGACCACAAATTATTGTTTAATAGTTAAGTTATTGCTGATAGATCATCAAAAATTTTGTTTTTTAAGAAAATCCTTGTATACGTTATGAAAAACATTGTGCAAGCTATGAAAATCATGGTACAAGCTATGAATATCATGGTATAAACTATGAAAAGCATGGTATAAGTTATGAATATCATGGTATAAACTATGAAAAGCATGGTATAAGTTATGAAAATCATGGTACAAGCTATGAAAAGCATGGTATAAGTTATGAATATCATGGTACAAGCTATGAAAATCATGGTACAAGCTATGAAAAGCATGGTATAAGTTATGAAAATCATGGCACAAGCTATGAAAAGCATGGTATAAGTTATGAAAATCATGGTACAAGCTATGAAAATCATGGTACAAGCTATGAAAAGTATGGTATAAGTTATGAAAATCGTGGTACAAGCTATGAATATCATGGTACAAGCTATGAAAAGCATGGTATAAGTTATGAATTTCATGGTATAAACTATGAAAAGCTATTAATTTATTAGACAAATTCTTAGGATTTGAATTCTAGTATTCGACGTTGAGTGCAAGTGCCAAGTTTATCTAGTTAACCATAAGTGCGGCATGGGTTTAATAGAGGTGTGGGAAAATGTGATGAAAGAAAGCTCTTATTTGCAGTGAAGGTGACAGATAATGTTTCACATTCATGTAATATTGTGGGACGAGGGGACAGGTTGTCAAGGTTGTCATGACCTCGTGGTCGGAGGGGGTTCTAATTTTTCCATTAGAGTTTTCTCGGGGTTGGGTAGACTAAGCGGCGCCCATCTCCTCTTCAAGTCAGCGTTGGACTTTTTAGCAATAGTCATTCATCAAAATTGTTATTGTGGCTTCTCGTGACCTCAAGCTCTGTGAAGCTTTCCAGTTGAGCGCACTATTGACATCGCTATTCTACATTAGATCTATAGTCTATCAACATGAGATGTCTGGTATTTGTAATTACTGCTTTATTTTTCGGTTTATGCTTTAGAATATTTTACCTCATTCTAGTCATGTATCGCTAAACGTTACTTGTCCGAACATAATAATAATTTTTGCCTGTTAATAATTAAAAAGAAAATGTAACTCATGTCGATGGCATTGCATTGTGTCGAAACTCTGTCAATTATTTCTACAATACTAAGGAGTGAGATGCCGCGATAGTCAATTCTATGCGACTTTTGGGGCTTTTAAAGCATAAAGCGTTTTCTTTTAGGCATTTAATGCTGATTTAAAAGAGCGTGTTTCTGGGATGGTGTCGTCAATGGTGTCGTGTGAGGACATCTTTAAGAGACCTTTATGCACTCTGTCAGTGAACAGTTGCATTTTCACATGGTCTTTCTTGGCGTGGTACGAGTTATTTGTAGCTTTCTGGCTACAAGGAAGTGATCCGTGTCACACTCGGGACTAAGTGGGTGGGTAGGACTCTTAACTAGTTGTGGGTACCCCTTGTGGTGGTGAGATTCTGCTGGTGTTATTTTGAGATCATAGGGGTTTCTAATGTTTTCATTGGAGCATTGTCGGGCTTGGTAGGCCCTGGCGGAGCCCATCCCTCTCCAAGTGTGCGGGGGACTTTTTTATTAAATTCTCAACATTTTTATAGTTGCTTTTGCGTGGGCTCGATCTCACACACCTCAGCTTGTGAGGCGAGTGCACTACTGACTTCGCTACCCAGCCGTTATCTTCACATGGAGGTCTGCCTTGCCAGAAGAAGGTTTAATTTGTTTTGTTTTAGTGAGCTGTTATCTGGGAGCCTAGTTTCCTTAAAGCATGCGATGTCAATCTTCAGTCTGTCGACACCTTGCGGCGACGCTGGAGTGTCCTCTTCAGATGTGATGCAAACCTGGGCGGGTATTATGGATGATTGACGGAACATTCTGGTCTATTCGCTCAGCAACACGAAGCTGTTGTAGATCACTAAATGGTGCTTTGATTTTGTTAGACTTTTTCATACCTAACACAATGCGCGCTGCGGCCTTTTATGGCTATCTGGAGTCTATTTACTTGGTTTTAAAGCAATCCCCATAATTCAGTCTATAATGTATTTTAAGAAAAATGCTTTGGTGTTTGCTTTTCCCTTATTCAGTTACAAACACAACTGACCCATGACGCAAAGATAAAATGAAATGATTATCGTATTAACAGTGTAGGTTTTGTGTATTAAAATAATCTAGAAAAATAAATAAAAATTAACATTTTAATCATTTATGGTGTCGTGTCTTTTGTTAATTCCCTAGGCGATAGATTAAATTATTCGTCAAAGTGTTAAACATTCATGTATGATTTTTCTGTTTTCAGAAATCTTCGGGTCATTATATTGAAAGAATCCTGTATCGCCGGCGACCAAACGACACTTGAAAACATAAAACAACAATTCCGCCTGTGGCTTGATAATGGAACAAAGTTAGGAGATACATTTTACTTATTGTAATTGTTATTTAAAAAATAACCGTAAATAAGATAGGGGAGGTAAGAGCATGTTTTCTTTTCATTAATCATTTTCTGTGATAGCTTATGAAGAGAAAAACTAGAAATAGAGGTTTTTTTTTATTTTAATACATTGCTAATTAGCTTTGTATTTAAATTGAAAAATATTTTTTAGTTTTAAGGCTAAATTCAATTAAAGGAAACAGTCTAGAGTTGTCTTTTTAAAAATTTGTATTTAAGCTAATTTTTTAATACACATTTTTAAAAAGTCAATATCATAGATACACCATATAAACTCTGAGTTTCGTTTTTTTTCAAATATGTTTAACCCATAATAGTTTTCCCTAACTTTTCAATAACTCACGTTATGTAGTTTGCGGGGATCTGAAATCTCAAATATTTAATTTATGAAAACAGACGTAGGCGAATACTAGGAAGACTAAACAGAATTTTTGTCGGTTACAAAAAAAGGACTTTGTTCTACTTATCTAAAATATGCAGCCCATTAAAATAAAAAAAGACAGAAAACTCTTTAGTATTAAAATTAGATCTATTTATATTATTGTTAATACAAAAAGGTTACTATCTATCTGAATAGATTTGACACCAATTTTCTTTCACTTCTAGAATCTATTGACAATCGAAAACAATATTCAAAATTTAATATTCCTGACCCAAATTCATCACAGCGTAATTCTTTATTGTTAGTTATGAAACAAAACATAAACGAACTCTAATGACTTCAATTTGTAAGAATTTACCAGCGTGCTCGCTCTGGTGCACGGTTTTACTAAATAGTCACCAATTAACGCTCCATGTTCGCTAATATCAACAGGCCGTCAGTAAATCTACGATCCATCGTCTACCAATACGGCATGCTTTACGCTGGTACTGAGGAAGACTGGGAGCTGGTATGGAACAAGTATCTGATAGAATCAAGTCCCCAAGAGAAGGAGTTGTTAGCGACTGCCTTGGCTAGTACTCAGAAACAACAACTCATCACAAAGTAGGCGACGACCAATGATCTTAAATAAAATAGGGTTGTATTACATTAAAACAACCACATTTAGTCACTGATAACAATAGCGTCAATTACCTTACTGACCTTTCATTTGTTACAGAAGTAGGCTCTTTTTATTTTCTTCAATTTCTTTTTCATATCTTGAATGTGACTTTGATAGCTGACCAAAGCAAATTTTTAATCTAATACTTTCTTCGTGTATACTTAATACATTTATGGCCTGAATTTGATCATATTTTGCTTGTATAAAAATGAACGTTTCTATTCTCAGACTTCTTGACAATGCCAAGCAGGAGATCGGTATCAAGAGACAGGATTTTTTTACTGTTGTTCAGTTGGTTGGATCTAACGATGCAGCCAAAGATTTGATATGGGACTGGGCAAGAGACAATTATCAGACTTTTATTGATAGGTCAGTTGAAATACATAACTTATAGGGGCAATATAACGTAACTTTAGTATTAATCCCTATATAAGCCTAGATACATATTTTTATAAACTTATGTAGCGCTTATGAGATTGATGAACATTACATCCCATGAACAGTGGATCTTTAGTGTCAGCCACGAAAAGAAACACTACTAAAGATGTATGTGGCACATTCTGCAAAATCTATAAAACATAGTTCCCAATTATTGTCTTTTGTGGCTTCCAATATGAGTAGAAATTTCACTGTCTCAAGTAACAGGCTCCGTCGCTTGTTGGTCATGTAAAGATTATAGATGAATTCAATATATCAAAAACCTTGCTGTAGTGAGAGTTAGAAGTGACGGCAAGACTCACTGAAAGGCTACAGCTGCTATTTGAAGACATACACAAAAATTATAAAATAAAACAAAAACCATGGAATAAATGGCTAATGGGAGATCATCATAGTTCACAGTTTCATCGGGCAAAAAGCGGAGTGTGTAAGATTCAAACAGGCAGGAGGTGGACTTGATGGACGTATAAACCAGTCGTCGAGTTTTTCTCTGCGAGGATAGCAATGGTCGGCCTCGCAAAGCCATTCCCGGAAGAATAAAGAATCTTCTTCCGGGTCTTACATTAATGGCATAATAATAAAATGTTTTACAAAAAGGGGGATTAATCTTGTGACAGAGGTCATAGGCATAAACAACAATCATGGTCAAAGTAATTGTGAAATGTTTTACAGGTTCACTATTACGGATCGAAGTTTTGGTCAGATGATTTATTCAATTGTCAAAAATTACAAGACAGAGGTTCAACTTCAAGAGGTTAGTGGATCTTTTGACTGTAACTTGATTAATTTTTTTAAAAATATGATCCGTCAATAATAGTGCTGGGGGTAGTTTCTTAAAATGTCTTTTTTCTAACAGTAAATCAATCTTTATTTGCCCAGGTCCAAGACTTCTAACAGTAAATCAATCTTTATTTGCCCAGGTCCAAGACTTCTTCTCCAAATATCCCGAAGCCGGTGCTGGTGAGAGGTCAAGGAAGATGGCCATTGAAAGCATTGAGAGAAACATTTATTGGGTTCAGACATTTAAACCTGTTGTTGTTGAATGGCTAAAGGGCCAACACGTCACAGTTTAAGTCTTGTCCAATTTTATATTTAATTGAAATATTAGCCAGTAGTATGATGTTAATTTTTTTAGTATGTACATCATTAAAACTTTTTAAAATCTTTACATTTTCATATAATTCTTGTTTTGTCATCTTTTAAAAGACTTTCTTTCTATTCGCTCATCCATATTGTGGGTTGATAGGTGATGAATTGTTGTTAAAATTTTGTTGTAGAGAGCATATCACCAGAGGCGTCACTTGGGTTGGTGTCACCCGGGGCGGCAGCTCATGGTGTCACCCCCTCACGACTTAACCCACAGAACTCCGCCGAGTTTTCCAGTGCAAAATAGCGGGAATATACAGAATTTTACATTTTGGTGTCACCCTCCTAATGGTGTCACCCGGGGCGGCCCGCCCCCACCGCACCCCCTAGCAACGCCACTGCATAGCACCACTGAGTGAGGGGCGTTGGAACTCAGATCAATTTTCTCATTTTGTCATATTATTTTCTGGCTAATTATTTTTTAAGACTCTAGTGAATTTAGCACACAGTTTGTATGTGTGTGTGTATGTGTGTGCATATGTGTGTGCGTGTGTGTACACATCTTGTTTTTGAAGCTAAACTACTCTTACAATCCTGAGTCTAACAGAGTGAGTTTGCGTGTCAACGAGAGATACGTTTTTTATCTGACACTAACAAAACCATTAAGTAGAGCTGATGTATAATAATTATACTAGACTAGAAGAAAGTGGCAGCCATTAAAATTATGATCAGTTGCAAAGTCAAGTCCCATGATTTTTGTTAACCCCTTTAAAATATGCATTCGCTGTTAAAATAGTGCATTCTGATTGATATAGCCACGAATGTATCGAGCATTTGATTGAACGTGTAGTCCGACTCTAAAGCCATTAGAGGAAAAGTTCCCAATTTACCTTGTAACAATGACACGTCAAAGTTCGTCTTTAACTGCTTGCTAATGATAAGAAATGATCATGCGAAAGAACTTGAACTTGAATTATAATCCCAAAATTCTGCTAAAATTTTTAGACTTATTCTGCGAAAGAGTTCTTCTCGTTTTTTTAACACTCTAAGTAAACTAATAAAACTTTAAGCACCTCAATTTTTTATTTCAAAATAATAAGAAAAAAGTAGATCAGAGTTAGAAAGCTTTAGAAAACTAAGGCCCTGTCGTGTCTAGCTACAGGTCATGTTGGAGCATGATGCTAATCCCATCTAAACAGAAATAATAAATGCAATTGAAAGATAATCCACTGGTAAAGCCCCAGGGTCAGACTGTACAACATCTGAAATAAAGAGAGAAGGTAGTTCGTGGTCCCAGCACCTACACGATTTACTTAGCCAGTGTTGGGGAGAAGTAGCCGTTCCTCAGGATATGAAAGACGCCAACAACGTAACACTGCGGTATCTCACTACTCAGTACTGTGGGGGTTGGGTTGCCAAGGTCATCTTGGAGAGACTACAGGAACTGATGGACAGTCGCAATGAGGGCTCCGCTAAAGTAGGTCAACAATTGATATGATGATCTCTGTCAGACAGTTTCAAGAAATGTGCAAATAACAGAAGCCGCTATTCCGGGAATTCCGTACAAAGTCGGAAATATACTTTAGACACAGTTCAATCTGAAAACATGTGTCGTCATTCGATTATAACTCTTGAGTATACGATTTAAATATAAAAATTAGGACCTTATTTGAGGGAACAAATTATTTGATGGTAATATTTTTAAAACAAATAAATTAATACAAATACTATAGTTATCTGAAACAATAACATCTACAGTAACATCAACCAACATATGACTGTAAGACAATCCAAAACTGTTTACTAGGGCTGGTACTTATTTTAAACATTTTCTTCGATAAATCTGGAAAAAATTAATCGATTAATTTCAATTAACGCATATATAGATCTCATTAAGATGCATTTCATTATTTTACGACATTGGTTAAGTCGCGATAATTCCATGGCTCCTAAATTTTTATGACGTAATATAGTAAATTCGTTCTTTTTTTTTTTTTACAATATGACAAGTAAGTCAGCTTTAAAAAATTTAAATAATTCTTTACTATTTGAAGAGTTAATCATTAAAACAATCCCGAATTCTTTGATTGAAAACATTATTGATTTAAAGTATAAAAATAAATGATTATCTGTCAATTGTTATGAAAGTAAGTGGGCAGAGGAAAAGTTTCAATCATAGACCAGGGGTGGGCGCAGGAAGCCCGCTACAGAGTTTTTTGCGGCCCACACAATCCGAAAAAATCAATAAATTTATGTTAAAGATGAATGTTTGTATTTGAATCGAGGCTAAATGTTCGTGATGTATGGCCCTTTGATGTTTTATTACTACATAATGTGGCACTCACCTTAAAAAGTTTGCCCAACCCTATGTCATAGACCAGTGGTTCTTAACCGGTGCTTTGCGGAGCACTGGTGCTCCGCGAGGTAGTTGCAAGTGCTCCGCGAAATTACGAAATGAAATAGTGAATCAATTTCTATGATGTCTTGAGCTTACCGAACGTTCGACTGGACAAGATGTCTTTGATTCTGTTTCTTCCTATTTCGAACAATTCAAAATATCATGGGAGTTGTATGTGGGAATTTGTACGGCCGGTGCTCCATCAATGGTAGGCTCATTAAAAGGGTTTGTGACTGTCGCCAAGAAAAGAAACGCCAATATTATATCTACTCACTGTTTTTTTCACAGAGAATCTCTGGTGTCCAAAACATTACCAGTGGCATTAAAACCTGTGCTAGACAAAGTTGTAAATATGGTAAACTTCATAAAATAGAGACCGTTCAAAATACGCGTCTTTAAAAATCTTTGCATCTCTATGGAAGCCAAGTACGAATCTTTGCTTTTGCATTCTGAAGTGAGATGGTTATCCAGAGGAAAAGTGTTACGTCGTTTCTTAGAACTAAAGGATGAATTGATGGCCTTTTTCCAAAATGAAAATATGGATGATTTTGTGGAATATCTTCAAAATGACATTTGGTGTGCTAAATTGGCATATTTAGCTGATATTTTGATTATATAAATTGTGTTAATACCAACCTTCAAGGAAGAAAAGACATTTTTTAACATCGACCGACAAATGGACAGCCTTTCGGAAAAAAAGTTATTTTTTGAAAAAATCGTTTGTTGGAGTAAAAGAAAGTAGATGTCTTTCCTTCTCTTAATGATAACACTACCGAAGAAATTATTTCAGCAGTAACAGTGCATTTAACTTTATTAGGAGAAAATATTAAATTTTATTTTCCATCAATAAGCGTAGAAACATATGACTGAATACGTAATCCCTTTGCCACGGTTGATACATCAAATAGTAAGTTGTCATACCAAGAAGAAGAAGAATTAATCAACCTATCATCCGATCGTACACTTAAAATAAAATTTTCCGAAATGGTTCTGGATGAATTTGGATCTTTGTGCAAGCAGAATACTCAGCTCTCTCCATGAAGGCACTTAAAATCTTGTTGCAATTTTCAACATCATATTTGTGTGAACTCGGTTTCTCGATAGTCACCAACATAAAACCTAAAAAAACGAGCAACACTTTTTAATTTGGATAAAGAATTGAGGGTAGCTATTTCTAAAATTAGGCCTAATATCACCGAAATTTGTAAAAACGTCAAGCTCAGGTTTCACATTATTTTTATTTTTTTCTGAATTAAATTTTGCTCAATGTAATTTTTTTACTTATTAAATTTATGTTTATTAAAAATGTGTTTGTCATGTTATAATTTTAAACTCTTATGTTATAATGTTTTATTTTCAATAAAAGTCGTACGTATGTGTATTTGTTGTTTGTTTTACTCCTTGATTTTGGTGCTCCCCAAGTTTTTGTCATGATCAAAAGTGCTCCCCGACTTCAAAAGGTTAAGAACCACTGTCATAGACCATTAGTGTATTATTGTGGATAAATGAATTATTTTACAGCAATCTTCAGTATGTTCTTAATGACATTTACAAGTGAATTCAAAAATGTTAAATGGATTTAATTAAGACCATGTAAACGTAAAGGCATTTAAGAGATGTTGAACAAATACTCGTTTGTTTAAAACTAAACATCAGCAAAGTTTAACATTCTACACATCAAATAATGTTAAATTCAGGTGTATCTATTTATATTAGTTTAATATACTTGGTAGTATTTCAAAATTAAATTTTTCTTAATGTAGAAGAATTAGAAAACACTTAAAAAGTGACTAAAACAGAAATAAATAAAAAACACTTCAGGCTTTATACAAATGAAAATCTCATAATAAAGAATCGGACCGAAATAAAGCTTTCAAATATAATCCAAGATACACAAACTATTTTCGTTATTAAAACAAAAAAATTAAAGCTTTATTTATTAAAATTTATTTATAGATGATACATATTTCATTATTTTTTTTTAATAATGACTGTACAAGAACACATTTCTGAATGGGGCCGTCCATAAATGTCGTCACGCGATTTTGGCCGATTTTTTACCCCCTCCCCCCCTACGTCACGCGTCGTCACAAAATCGTAGACCCCCCCCTCCAAAAGTACGTCACAAAACTTTGACCCCCC
>MUZC01004684.1:6507-22894 GCA_002072015.1 Radix auricularia | reverse complement strand
CTACACAGCTTAAAGCCCTATAAGATTAAGTATGAATTCGGCTTGTTTTATATATTACATTTTTTAAAAGAATGTTTAGTTGCCAAGGCATAGCAAGACAGCTAACGAACAATGCCGCGGTAATGTCAAAAACCATTTGATTTGATTAACCTATTGATATTAGAAGGATCATTTTCATTGTTGATAGACCTAGAATATTTAGATACAAGACAATTCTTCAAATTGACTTCGATCTTCTAATGACAGTTAAGTATAAGCACATCAAAGGCATTTGATCTAAAATTATCACATTGATATCACATTACATTTTTTCTAAAAATTATTAGGTATGCGTTGAAAGAGGAAAATGGCCAATACTGTGCAGGAAAGTAGGGTGTAATCTTGTGCATCGCAAAATTCAGTAATTCTTGCAAGTTGAGGACTGAAAAAATACTATGACATTATCATAACTTTTTACTCCGAAGCTCACAAGTTTGTTTGTTTGTTTGTTTTTTCAATTCTTTTTTCTTCAGGATTTCATGTACGTCACAAAAGAGTTGTAAATATAATGTCACCAATGGAAAAGGCGTGTTTAAATAATTGCTTCCTCTTGTGGGATTTATAAACTAATGAAAAATACATGGCTACCGCTATCGGTCTGTTTAACCAAAGGGTCGGTAAACAGCGATAAATTATCTCATTTGGAAACTCTTGGGGGTAAACTGAATCATTGTGGGCATAGAAAGTTTGCTAGAATCCGCTACTTTTGGGTAGTTAGTAATGTTAACATAAACTTTTATAATTTTAATATTGAGGTATCCTATTGGACCGGTCCGTTTAAAAAAACAAAACAAAAAAAAACCAAATGTGTTCACATCCTCAGATTATATTTTATTTTCATGCATACAAAATATTGACTATAAATCATTACGGTTAACTTCTTTGTTTATAAAAAATATGTTATTTAAAAATAATATTTTTAAAATGTATTTTTTTTAAAAATCCCTCAATTGACTGATGGGCATCCCGTAAGAAACAGGTCGGCGAACAGGGGTAAATTACCTCATCTGGGGTCAAAAGGGAATTCTTTGGGGTAATCCAGACTCATTTGGGACATAAAACATCCACTACACTCCACTAGATATATTAAAATAGGTCATGTGTACGTATACGCTTGGAAAATATGCCCACTGTTGAACGGTTCCTTTCAGAAAATGCATTAGTTAAATTTGTCATCTATGTAGGTTTCTTATTTACGTACTATACGAAGACACCTAAATCCAGCCTACTTTCATTTATATTGACACGAGTGACAATATTCCTAATCTGACTGTATCAAGTATCCTTTCTGTCATATTTAAAATTAATGCCTTAAAAACTGAGTTCAGAAGAAAGTTGTTTTGTGCNTTTTTTCTTCAGGATTTCATGTACGTCACACAAGAGTTGTAAATATAATGTCACCAATGGAAAAGGCGTGTTTAAATAATTGCTTCCTCTTGTGGGATTTATAAACTAATGAAAAATACATGGCTACCGCTATCGGTCTGTTTAACCAAAGGGTCGGTAAACAGCGATGAATTATCTCATTTGGAAACTCTTGGGGGTAAACTGAAAATCATTGTGGGCATAGAAAGTTTGCTAGAATCCGCTACTTTTGGGTATTTAGTAATGTTAACATAAACTTTTATAATTTTAATATTGAGGTATCCTATTGGACCGGTCCGTTTAAAAAAAAAAAAACCAAATGTGTTCACATCCTCAGATTATATTTTATTTTAATGCATACAAAATATTGACTATAAATCATTACGGTTAACTTCTTTGTTTATAAAAAAAATGTTATTTAAAAATAATATTTTTAAAATGTATTTTTTTAAAAAATCCCTAAATTGACTGATGGGCATCCCGTAAGAAAGAGATCGGCGAACAGGGGTAAATTACCTCATCTGGGGTCAAAAGGGAATTCTTGGGGGTAATCCAGACTCATTTGGGACATATAACATCCACTACACTCCACTAGATATATTAAAATAGGTCATGTGTACGTATACGCTTGGAAAATATGCCCACTATTGAACGGTTCCTTTCAGAAAATGCATTAGTTAAATTTGTCATCTATGTAGGTTTCTTATTTACGTACTATACGAAGACACCTAAATCCAGCCTACTTTCATTTATATTGACACGAGTGACAATATTCCTAATCTGACTGTATCAAGTATCCTTTCTGTCATATTTAAAATTAATGCCTTAAAAACTGAGTTCAGAAGAAAGTTGTTTTGTGCCCCTCTCGAATTGCGATGTCAAGAATTTGATGCATAAATTAAAGTTACTGAATACTTTTGAGTAATTTTAAATGGACACATTTATCATTATATTTAGAATGGTCAGAGGCGTTTGACCAAAAACCAATCGAAAAATATATTAAACTTAAAACTTTTATTATTGTATCAAATAGATTCCCCTCCCCACCCCCCACCCCAATAGATATTCCGTGTCGTTTTGACTTAAAATATCTACACATAATCCTATTCAGATCTTTTTAAGACACTTGTCCTGTTTGTAAAACTCACCATATGCAGTTTCGAGGGGGGGGGATAACCGACCAAAAAAAAAGTTCGCAGACTCCTGCCGCTACATCACAAACGCTTTGATGACAACATCAAACGACGCAGGCTAACAATTTCGTATGTTCACTTGTGAGTTCTCAAACTTAAGAATTATAATTATATTTAATTTTCATGTCTTGACGCCAACCGGCGTATGATGGCCTATCAACCGGTACTTTGAGAAGCACTGAATTTAAAAAAAAAAGTTATTAAATAAATTTTAAGTGACCAAATATTTAAGTGGAAGTTTTATTTAAAGTTACCCTTTCGATGTGACGTCACATTTCTTCAACCCCCTCCCTCCCCCACGTCACGCATCGTCACAAAAGTGAGACCCCCCTCCACCACCCCTAGGTGCGTGACGTCATTTATGGACGGCCCCCAATGCCACCTCACTTGCATTAAAAGACTTATGAGGACTTTAAAAAGAGATGGGAACATTATTGCAAAAAAATTGACACAAGTATTTAAATTACATTACATATTAGTATTACATTCCATTCAATGGAAATCTAATTAAGTAAAATAGGGGAAAGAAAGGAAAGATGGGCTAAACTAGTTTTTTAAAAACGCAGCGTGGAAGGGAAGCTATATTTTCCTTATTTTCATCACACACATGATTCGCGTATCTCTTATTTTATACAATTATGTGTTTGTTTGGAGCCACTGGACAATTTGAGACTTGAACGCTTTCATCCAGGAAATGTTTTGCTCTATGTTCTCGATGGTCATCTTACGGTGTCTGGCCCCAGACCCTGCTTCTGGATACTTGGCCAAAAACTCTCTGACCTAAAAGTATTAAAAGCTCGTCAGTATAAGAATATAACTGGGCTGTGAGCTCGTCATTATAAGAATATAACTGTGTTGTGAGCTCGTCATTATATGAATATAACTGGGCTGTGAGCTCGTCATTATATGAATATAACTGGGCTTTGAGCTCGTCATTATAAGAATATAACTGGGCTGTGAGCTCGTCATTATAAGAATATAACTGTGCTGTGAGCTCGTCATTATATGAATATAACTGGGCTGTGAGCTCGTCATTATATGAATATAACTGGGCTTTGAGCTCGTCATTATAAGAATATAACTGGGGTGTGAGCTCATAATTATAAGAATATAACTGGGGTGTGGGCTCGTCAGTATAAGAATATAACTGGGGTGTGGGCTTGTTATTATAAGAATATAACTGGGGTGTGGGCTTGTTATTATAAGAATATAACTGGGGTGTGGGACTCGTCATTATAAGAATATAACTGGGGTGTGGGCTCGTTATTATAAGAATATAACTGGGGTGTGGGGCTCGTCATTATAAGAATATAACTGGGGTGTGAGCTCGTCAGTATAAGAATATAACTGGGCTGTGGGCTCGTTATTATAAGAATATAACTGGGGTGTGGGCTCGTTATTATAAGAATATAACTGGGGTGTGGGCTCGTTATTATAAGAATATAACTGGGGTGTGGGCTCATTATTATAAGAATATAACTGGGGTGTGGGCTCGTTATTATAAGAATATAACTGGGGCGTGGGCTCGTTATTATAAGAATATAACTGGGGTGTGAGCTCGTCATTATAAGAATATAACTGGGCTGTGGGCTCGTTATTATAAGAATATAACTGGGGTGTGGGCTCGTTATTATAAGAATATAACTGGGGTGTGGGCTCGTTATTATAAGAATATAACTGGGGCGTGGGCTCGTTGTTATCAGAATATAACTGGGGTGTGGGCTCGTTGTTATCAGAATATAACTTGGCTGTGAGCTCGTCATTATAAGAATATAACTGGGGTGTGGGCTCGTTATTATAAGAATATAACTGGGGTGTGGGCTCGTTATTATAAGAATATAACTGGGGTGTGGGCTCGTTATTATAAGAATATATACTGGGGTGTGGGCTCTTATTTTAAGAATATAACTGGGCTGTGGGCTCGTCATTATAAGATTATAACTGGGCTGTGGGATCGTCATTATAAGAATATAACTGGGCTGCTGGGCTGTGGGCTCGTCATTATAAGAATATAACTGGGCGGTGGGCTCGTCATTATAAGAATATAACTGGGCTGTGGGCTCGTCATTATAAGAATATAACTGGGCTGTCCTTGCAGTCATTCTGAGTAGTAAAGATTATTATATAAAATTGGAATGTGTGAGTCTCGATGGTCTCCACGAACAACTAACATAATGACAAAAAGGCAATACTGAGAAAATAAAACAAAACTTGGCAGCAGCGTTTAGTCCAAGCAGACATCATCATTATATTATTTGTTACAGACTCTCCGTGTATACAGAGGATTTTTGCGTCCTATGCTTATCTAAAGAGCTTTCAAAGAGAAAGAAAGGAGAAATCCGAAGATTTAAGAAAAAACATGAGAAGAGGTGGGCCTGGTGAGATGTTAATTAACAAGTCATCAAAAATAACACATTCATCCTATGTGATGTTAGAACAACACATTAATCCTATATTGTGTTAGAACAACACATTCATCCCATATTGTGTGAGAACAACACATTCATCCCATGTGATGTTAGAACAACACATTAATCCTATATTGTGTTAGAACAACACATTCATCCCATATTGTGTGAAAACAACACATTCATCCCATATTGTGTGAGAACAACACATTCATCCAATGTGATGTAAGAACAACACATTAGTCCTATGTGATGTTAGAACAACACATTCATCCAATGTGATGTTATAACAACACGTTAGTCATATGTGATGTTAGAACAACACATTCATCCAATGTGCTGTTAGAACAACACATTCATCCAATGTGATGTTAGAACAACACATTCATCCAATGTGATGTTAGAACAACACATTCATCCCATGTGATGTTAGAACAACACATTCATCCCATGTGATGTTAGAACAACACATTCATCAAATGTGATGTTAGAACAACACATTCATCCAATGTGCTGTTAGAACAACACATTCATCCCATGTGGTGTTAGAACAACACATTCATCCCATATGGCATAAGTGTCACATGATCCTGAATAAGTGTATTCTCAAGGTTTACTCTACCGGCGTGATATTTAAGAAGAGAATAGAAACGTTAGCCATTTTTTACTACGTTTGACCAGGTCACCCACGTATGACCTGGTCACCCATGAATGACCAGGTCACCCACGTATGACCAAGTCACCCATGTATGACCAGGTCACCCATGTATGACCAGATCATCCACGTATGACCAGGTCACCCACGTATGACCAGGTCACCCCCGTATGACCAGGTCACCCACGTATGACCTGCTCACCCACGAATGACCAGGTCACCCACGAATGACCAGGTCACCCACGTATGACCTGGTCATCCACGTATGACCAGGTCACCCATGTATGAACAGGTCACCCATGTATGACCAGGTCACCCACGTATGACCAGGTCACCCCCGTATGACCAGGTCACCCACGTATGACCAGGTCACCCACATATGACCAGGTCACCCACGTATGACCAGGTCACCCACATATGACTAGGTCACCCACGTATGACCTGGTCACCCATGTATGACCAGGTCACCCATGTATGACCAGGTCACCCATGTATGACCAGGTTACCCACGTATGACCAGATCACCCACGTATGACCAAGTCACCCACGTATGACCAGGTCACCGACTTATGACCATGTCACCCATATATGACAATGTCAATTGAAATGCCTGGAGATGAGTCATTGCTTGTCTTGTGTTGTACACATACAAATTCTCGTCATTCTTCCTTTCCGGAATTCAGACGGGAAATGGGTAGCCTGATCAAACCAAGAAAATCAACTCTCTTACAAAAAATGTTTCTAATAAAAATGCAAGACTAGACATAAGCCATTTATAAACGTTCATCCTTCTGTATAGAAGGAAAGATTGTAACAGATAAGATAATATGAGATAAGATAATATAAGATAAGAAAGAGTTGTTCCAGTTTATATTACGGAGATTCAAGTCTTCTATTATTCAAATGAAATAAAATTTATTTTTCATTTTATCTGTGTTAATTCACATTAAAAATCGTTCATGTAGTCAGAGGTACTGTTATTTGGCCTGTATATGTGATCAGAGTTAATGTTAGGTGGTCTGTATATGTTATCAGTTAGTGTTATGTGGTCTGTATATGTTGTCAAAGATATTGTTAGGTGGTCTGTATATGTTATCAAAGTTAGTGTTAGGTGGTCTGTATATGTTATCAAAGTTAGTGTTAGGTGTTATGTATATGTTATCAAAGTTAGTGTTAGGTTGTCTGTATATGTTATCAAAGTTAGTGTTAGAGGGTCTGTATATGTTGTCTAAATTTGTGTTAGGTGGTATGTATAAACTGCACACAATTATTGGGTCTGAGTTAGATGTACTAACTTTACAAAATAATGACTCTAAATTGTATTGTTATTTTTCTCAGCTATAAGGATAGATTTTACAATTAGTAAGGCACCTCTATGATTATTTATTCTGACTTTCCTAAATATGTTAATGTTGCTATCATGTTTTCAAAATCTAAAAATATATTCTTTTAGCCATGTTTACAAGCTACAATAACTCAACAAACCATTAAATTCTTTCATCTCATGTCTTCCAATCAGGAAGAGCACTAGCTCAAAGTCACTTCATGCACTGACTCCAATCTCCCAGAAATTTCAACCTTTTATACATACAAATATTGTCTATAAATAATTATGAAAAGCCTTACCTCTTTAAGCTTAAATTCTGTATTAAAATTCCTGGCTATGCCATAAATCATTTGTCCAAAAGATCGGTCAGTGATTGTAAACCTATAAATTATTCATAAATAGAATGTTTTAAAATTAAGCAATAAATTTTACCACTCCGCAGACTACTATTAATTTTTTTTCCAATATTTCAAAAAAGAAAACTAATATGTGTAATACAACTGTCAAATAAATGAAACTATTCTAGCAGTGACTTACTAAATTATTTATCACTAAAACAAATTTACAGACACAAAATGCTCTCTATATTATTGTGCTTTCTCCTTTGAATGACTTGAAAAATATAACTGATTCTTTATGAAGTATAAGCCAGCAAACCTATAACTGATTCCTTATGAAGTATAAGCCAGCAAACTGATTCCTAATGAAGTATAAGCCAGCTAACTTATTCTTTATGAAGTTTAAGCCAGCAAACCTGTCTATGAAATATTGATAGTTCTCCCTGGTCCAGTCCCACAACATTCCTTTTGCTGCTGTATTAGAGGCTAAGCGAGACACTAGAGTGAAGAAATCTTGGCTTTTTATCCCATTTTGAGTTTTTGCATTTTCCAATAGCCTTAAGAAAAAAATATTTTTACAAAACTTTCTTATTTATTGAGACTGATTTAAAAAATTTTAATGTTTAAATGTGTATAAAAAATAGTCTTAATATCATTGAGCCAAAGAACGTGAAAAAGTTTTTCAAAGCATATTTTATTTAAAATTCTTGTGAAGACAATTAAAAATAGAAAACTTTCACTAAGCTGTTTATTGTAATTTTTAAATATCAAGGGATAGTTAAAGATATTACTTTTATTTATTATAATTAATTTGAGTAAACCTTAATTTCCTTTATTAATGTAAATATAATTTTTTTATTCAATGAATGAAATATACATGTATCAATTATTTATTTTAATTAGCTATTTTAAATAATTAATAGTCAGTCCTAATATATGCGAACATAAAAGAAAAAGAGGATAACACATAATAGGTCATTTAATTTGCACATTCTGGTAGATATTAAAAAATGTTAACTTACCTGGCAATAAGATGAGGTTGTTGTGTGCTGGTCAAGCAAGAAGCTAGTGACTCCTTCTCCTGGGGAGCTGGTTCAACCAGATATTTTTTCCACACATTTTCCCAGTCCTCCTCAGTACCTCCAAACTGCATACCAAACCGATAGATAACAGATTTGATGTTTACTGATGGGCTGTCCAAAAAAAAAAAAAATTATTTTGACTGTCTTTTTAAAACATCAATGTTTAATTTTCTTTCTAGCAACTTTTTTTATCAAAAAAATCATAGCAAACAATTTTGTCAATTTCTTTTACTAATATATATTTCAGTTTTTTAATTTATTCAAGGACTTAGCCATTATATATTTAAGTATTGGAGCTAATGTTTTGACAATGTCTGACGTGAGTTTGGATACACTTTAACCCCAAAGGCTAACTACTAACTGACCTTATGTTATTGTCCAACCAGTCACGAAATTTGTGTGTGACATTCCTTACTGCAGAAGGTAATTGCACAGTACATGCTTCATTCATAAGTATGCTTCTCAAATTTCTAAAACAAATATTTTAAAGAACTATGTTTAAAGTAAATTTCAATGTGTGTAATATAGATTTGATTTGTATAACAGGGCTGAAGGAATTAATCCAATGTGATAGTTATATTTCTCTACAAATTGTAATCAAATATAACGGTAGCAGGTGATCTTAAGGACAGAAAATATGAAAGATTGGGCTTGGCAAAATATTTGTAAGTGTGACATTTAAAAACTTATTGAGAATAATTAAAGAAGCACAAGCAGGGACTATGCACATGTCATCTCAATTTTTTTATCTCCCATACTTTAAATTATTTAAATAATTTTAATCCTAGCAATGTTACAATTAAAACATCATGTCCCTAGCCGGCCTAGCACCTAAAAATACACTTTTTATAAATGGAAAAATCCTCATGACAATTGGGAGTGTAACACACCATGTCTTATAAAATATCTCAGTGAAACACATTGAGAAAAATAATTAATTAAATTCTAGACCTTTCAGAATGAGATCCTATGTCCTCAAATCCCAGCCTTTCTAATGATGGACCAATTCTAGCAGCAAGGAATTTCTATAAATATAATATTTTTTGTCATACATCTATCATGAAAATAAAAATGCTTGCAATGTTAATTGATTTGACATTAGAAAATATTTAGATTTAAGTTTTTGTTTTTTGTTTTTTCAATAAAAATGTTTATTAGGAAATTTTAAACGTTATAGATTTTGATTTCTCTTTGAATTATTTAGCGTTCTTTTAAAGTAATAATTAAATGGCTTTATTTATAAATGTATAAATATATATATATNTATATTAGGGCTGCGGAAATTACCGATTAATTTCTCGATTAATCGGTAAAACATTTTATTGATTAAAATTATTTTAATCGATAAAATAGTGATTAAAATGAAGAAAAACTTTTTTTTTAATTTCGATTTATTAATAAATCATTTATAATTAATTATTTTTTTACATACAAACTACTCCATTTAAAAAACGGACTCTAAGCGTGTATACTTTAAACTAACCTGTTTTATAAGGACAATGATATTTAAAAAAAGCAACATTGTTTTTAAGTAATTAACAATAACAAAATTTAAATTCATTGACATTATTTTGAACTGCTTGTATATAAATATATCTGCTAACAATAGTATATTATTAAATTAAATTACATTTAATTATTAAGTTATGGGCATTTTTTAAAATGCCTTAAGAGGGCACAAAACGTGAAGGAAAACAATATAATGGAAAAAGTGATTATGAGGTCTTAGTAAAAAAAAACAAAAAACTTTTGAACCACTTGGGATAAAAAGATGATTTTTATGTTTTTGTTAATAATCATCAAAAAATTTCTAAACAGCTGTATTACTTTTATATTTTTAAAATTAATTTGAAATTTTTCATCTTAGTGCCTAAACTTTAATGCGTTGTTTAACTTACTTTTAAAACATAACTCAATTTTTAAAAAAAAAAACAATTGCCTTTTTTTATTACTTCCCTTGAAATTTTCAGTTTAATGACCATAAATCTTTATTTTTAGCTTTAAGAAAATTATCGATTAATTAATCGGTAATTTTTCAAAAGTTAACGATTAAATTTAATTTAATCGATAACAGCCCTAATATATATATATATGATGCATTAATCATGTTGTCTCGCATTGTGTATTATTAGACCAGAACAATCAAAATGTGTGCGTACCTTCAACCAAATATAATCTGCATCCCACTGCAACATTTGATGAAAATAATTAGTTCCATATTTGAGAACTGTTGCCCAAGGCAAATATTCACGTTCTTCAGCCAGATAAGACATCATTTCAAGGGGAATCTGGTAGGAAGTATGCCCAGCAGCTGCCAACACAAATGCGTCATACAACAAACCAGCCCTGTCCTCACTAGGCAATGACCACCTCTATAAGTTTGGAGGAATTACATTATATATTTTATTTTGTGAATTTTAACACAGAAACTCTATTAAATCATTAAAGGAATTTTCATGCAACGAGTTAACTGGATGTAATCTAGTTAATATTCATACATGCCAATTTGGCATTTCTTATTTTAAACTACACTCTGAAATGAATATAATTTAAAAAGTTTGAAAATATTTACCAAAGTAAACATTAGAATTTAATTTCCTCTTTGCAAACATTTAAATGTTTTAAAAAAATTATTATAGCATGTTATTTCAAACATATTTTTGTAAAAGTGATAACTTCCCCTTTCTTAACTGATTTAACCACTTTAAAAATTGTAGTCACAAGAATTATTTTTTAGATTTTTTAATGTATTATGAAATTTGGAATGTTCATCAAAAGGAATCCCAAAGGATATTTATATTTCCATGTTGTTACATGCATGTATTCTCAAAAATTGTTGAGTTGCAATAAAATAAATTGGTGATTATTCAAAGCAGTTTATTTTCAAGAATGCAAAATAGTAGCATATCAGAATATTTCCTAGTGAAGGATCATTGCTGGGAACTCACTGTGTAATGGGTTTGTTGTAAGTAGTTGGAGAAATTCTTCCACATAGCATCTGGATATAACACAACATAGAATCCCATTTGTCTGTGGTTAAATTTGATCCAGCTGTTGTTGACCTCATTGTGCATGAAATTCTTAGTGAACTGAACTGAAATATTGACAATTATATGTTAACTGAACTGAAATATTGACAATTATATGTTAACTAAAATGAAATATTGACAATTATATGTTAACTAAACTGAAATATTGACAATTATATGTTAACTGAAATATTTACTATATATATGTTAACTAAACTGAAATATTGACAATTATATGTTAACTAAACTGAAATATTGACAATTATATGTTAACTGAAATATTTACTATTATATGTTAACTAAACTGAAATATTGACAATTATATGTTAACTGAAATATTTACTATTATAGCCTATGTTAACTAAACTGAAATATTGACAATTATATGTTAGCTAAACTGAAATATTGACAATTATATATTAACTGAAGTGAAATATTTACAATTATATGTGAACTGAACTGAAATATTGACAATTATATATTAAATGAACAGAAATATTTACAATTATATGTTAACTGAACTGAAAAAATTACAATTTTATGTTAATTGAACTGAACTATTTACAACTATATGTAAACTGAACTGAATTATTTACAATTATATGTTAACTGAACTGAAATATTTACAATTATAGGCTAATCAAGTAAAAATAAAATATCATTTATTGTAGAATTTTTTTTTTTAAAGTTAATTTTAGGAATGAAAAAGATGAAATAATGGGTAGATTCTATTTTAATCTCCTATTTTCCTTTTAAATAAAGTTGTCTTTCACATATTTCATCACAACTTACTATTTTCCATGTCCATAACTTCTGTTCCATTTATACCCCCAGATGAAAGAAAGTCTAATGCAACATACCATTGATATCTAAGGATCAACAACAACAACGAATTTTAATAACATAATTTTGACAATTTAGTTATTTTTTTATTTTTAAAAAACGGAAGCAGAACTTTAATTATTTTTTTTTTATAAATGATTTCCAAATATGATGCGACTTAATACATAAGCAAAAACAACTATAAAACACAGCTATAAAACACAGCTTATTATGCTTATGGTATTGAATTTAATGTATGCATATATATATTTATATATACTGTTGTACCTCGGTATACCTCTGCTTTAATATAATACCAACTTATTATGCGTCCTGTTTTAATATAAGACCAACTTGGTATGCGTCCTGTTTTACTATAAGACCAACTTGAATGCGTCCTGTTTTGAAGTGAGACATTTGTATACGACCTGTGCGATTCACGCAATTTAAGCCGATTCCCTCTCTCCCCTCCTCACATTTCGTCACAAAAAGTTAGAGTCCCCTCAAACATGATGTCACAAAGTAGTGGTCGAGTGGCATGCTAGTCACGGGTTCGAATCCCTCTGAAGGCAGGGATTTGTTCCCAGGGGCCGAGGGCTCCCTGAGTGCGCCTAGCTTTAAATGAATATCTAACGCTAATTAGGGAAATAAAGGCGGCTGGGTAATGCGTGGAACCTTCATAGCCGTGGTCTGTGAACGCTTCATCACTTGCCAACAGACGGGTATGGTGTCTGTGGACGCATTAATCTTCTGTATAGAAGGAGCGTATGTATAGATAAGACAAAACAATAAAAGCTGTATTACTTATTTGAAAAGAGCATTTTTCCAATCATTTTATTGCCATTTAAGTTTGTATTTAATGCGAAGCTACACTCTAATGTCATAAAATGCGTGAAGCCATTTTAAATGTCATTAAATAAATGGTAAGCAATCAAATATTTAAATGTTTTCCTTACAGGTTCCTGGGTCTTTTTTTTTTTTAGGTCACGTCCCGATAACAGGAAAACGGAAACATTTTCTTCTAGTTCTTTTTATTTCTGTATTTTAGTATTAAACAGTGTTTAAAATATTTTATACAAGCACGTCAATAAATACATAACAAATATAGGATTTCTTTTCCCATGGGAAGAGATTTATCATTTTCACAATATTTCTTAATATGTTTGGTATAAGTCGCATTTGGTATAAGTCGCATTTGGTATACGTCGCATTTGGTATACGTCGCATTTGGTATACGTCGCATTTGGTATACGTCCATTTTGAGCGCATTAAGGACGTATACCGAGGTACCATTATATATAAATATAATCTATTTCAGAATGATTTTTTTAAAATAATACTGTTTTTAATTTGATGCTATTCAAAACATTAATGTACTTTTAAAATTCTTCTCTTTTAAACTTTAAATGTTACTTTCAATATCCCCCTTATCTTTTAGTTGGCATGCATAGTCTTAGACATAAAAAGTCATACTTAAAAACTGAAACATTTTCGTTGACTTCAACCATAGAATTGGCTAAAAATCTTCTCTGTGTTGCAGTCACAAGGGTATTCCCAGAGTTATCACTCCTAACACTGATGTTAATGTAGGGGAAGCCATCTTGGATGGTCCAGGTATCCATGATCCATTTTACATTGTATCCCCTAGCTGTCTGATTATAATATATATTTTTTAAATTTTATATATAGTTTCCCTGTAGCTTTACGTATTTAAAATTGTCAAATTATTTGAATATTTCAGTTTAAACCCCAATCTCTTGACAATGGAAAAAAAAACACAACAAATTAGCTTGAAGTTTCATTGAGCCTATCCTATTTTAAAATAGAATTTGAACAGTATGTGCATTGTTAAGTTTGAATTTAACTGAAGTAGATGTGTATAAATATTGAAATATGTTAAAATATAATCCGTCAAAAATGTATGCCACAAGCTTGTATATGAGAAATGTGTTTCTGCCATTTACTGGGAAATGAAAGTGTGTGATTCTTTTTTATTTCCTTTTGGATCCAACACCTGGAATACGGAACTTCAGCTAAGAGCTAATTTTTATATTTATGATAGCTCTTATAATATCAAGTGATTATTTTTTTCTTAAAAGTTGATAGTTGTATCTCATTTTTAAAAGTTTTTATTATTTCATTCCACCAAAACATGATTCAACAACTAAATATTTTCTCATTCATAATCTTAATGAACCAAAATTGTAAATGTGAGATTTTATGACCATTTAAACATTTCACAAACCTCCAGTAATGTTGGAATACGCACACTTACATTAGACAAGGACTCCCATAGGTTATCTGTAACTGCATTTTCCCATTTATGTTTCTGTAAGTAATTCTAAGATACAAGAATTCAAAATTATAAAGTAGAAATTTTTTTTAAACTGTAGCAGAAATCTACCAGCATAATAATTAGTTATGAATATACTAAACAACCTATGTGGAACTATATATTTTTAGTCTAGAATCTGATAAAGTGAGTTTGATCATTTTAATATTATCATACGTATATTCATGATGACGACAATGCCTTAAATAATTAGATGAAAATTTCAATTTTTTTGTATAAATTCAATTATTTCAACATTTGGGCTTTCATTTGTATTTAAAAAGGTTAAATACATGTGTTGATAATACATACCGAAACGCCTTTAAAAAAGGTTTCTTTTCCCAAAAGAGATTCCAACATTCGGATGACAGATGAACCCTGGAAAATAAATTAAAAAGTAAACTTTTTTGCGATATTTATAAATGTACTTTTAATAGTATGTCAAAATTATATATAAGACCAAGTCTTAACTTCCTGAAAAACTGTGGGTAACATATGTTTTAGCAAGTATTTTACAAACAAACCTTTGAATACGGCTGTGGGTAATATGAATTAGCAAGTATTTTACAAACAAACCTTTGAATAAGGTTGTGGGTAACATATGAATTAGCAAGTATTTTACAAACAAACCTTTGAATAAGGCTGTTGGTAACATATGAATTAGCAAGTATTTTACAAACAAACCTTTGAATAAGAAATAAGGTCAAAAACGGATGTGATTTCACTGGGGGCGTGAACTTGTACAACTATTGGATGTGATGATGTCTGGGCGTCTTCTATCATCACAGAGAACAAGTCCAACACCAGAAACTTGTTCATCTTAGAAAAGACAACTTACAAATTACAAATAGTAGAAACAATACCATTATCAAATGCAAATTATTATTTTTTTATTAACGCTGATATTTTTTAATGTAAAATTCAAAGACTAATTTTTTAAGAGTAAGTTTGAAAGAATTAGGCATAATAAATTTAACTATGAAATTCACTTTCGTACTGATTAAACAAACAAAAATTAAACTATTTTTTTTACAAAATTTGACATAAAGTAAAAAATTGTTTTCCTGTCCAATTTTTTGTTTTACCAATATAAATTTACCAGGGATATAAAGATGTTCATAATTTTACAGGTTTTTTTTTATCTGTAGATAAGTGTATAAGAGAATACCAGAATATCCTCATATCGGTATCCCTTAGTTGATTTTTGTTTTTATAAAAACCCTTTCCAAAAAACAAAAATCCTACTTACTATATCCCAATCTACTTCCTTGCCAGCAACACAAATCCTACTTACTATATCCCAATCTACTTCCTTGCCAGCAACACAAATCCTACATACTATATCCCCATCTACTTCCTTGCCAGCAACACAAATACTACTTACTATATCCCCATCTACTTCCTTGCCAGCAACACAAATCCTACTTACTATATCCCAATCTACTTCCTTGCCAGCAACACAAATCCTACTTACTATATCCCAATCTACTTCCTTGCCAGCAACACAAATCCTACTTACTATATCCCAATCTACTTCCTTGCCAGCAACACAAATCCTACTTACTATATCCCAATCTACTTCCTTGCCAGCAACACAAATCCTACTTACTATATCCCAATCTACTTCCTTGCCAGCAACACAAATCCTACTTACTATATCCCAATCTACTTCCTTGCCAGCAACACAAATCCTACTTACTATATCCCCATCTACTTCCTTGCCAGCAACACAAATCCTACTTACTATATCCCAATCTACTTCCTTGCCAGCAACACAAATCCTACTTACTATATCCC
>MUZC01004683.1:307950-328351 GCA_002072015.1 Radix auricularia | reverse complement strand
AAATGTTTGTAAGTTATCGCTACCTTAACTTCTCCACGTGAATGGAAGCGTCCCTTGCTGTGAGATTTAAATGTTTGTAAGTTATCGCTACCTTAACTTCTCCACCTGAATGGAAGCGTCCCTTGCTGTGAGATTTAAATGTTTGTAAGTTATCGCTACCTTAACTTCTCCACATAAATGGAGGCGTCTCTTGCTGTGAGATTAAAATGTTTGTAAGTTATCGCTACCTTAACTTCTCCACATAAATGGAAGCGTCCCTTGCTGTGAGATTAAAATGTTTGTAAGTTATCGCTACCTTAACTTCTCCACATGAATGGAAGCGTCCCTTGCTGTGAGATTTAAATGTTTGTAAGTTTTCGCTACCTTAACTTCTCCACATGAATGGACTCGTCTCTGGCTGTGAGATTGAAATGTTTGTAAGTTATCGCTACCTTAACTTCTCCACGTGAATGGAAGCGTCCCTTGCTGTGAGATTCCTCGCCTCCCAGAACTCCGAAATGACGCTGAGTTTGTTCTCCAGCAGCGCCTGCTCAGTGAACGAGCCGATGAAATAGCTGAAGATGTAGATGTTGATTGTGTGCAGGAGGCCGTTGGTGGCCGCACACAGCAGACCAGTGGTCATCATGGCGATGTCTTTACAGGTGGCGAAGCGAAACTTTGGGACAAATAAACATACACATAGACGTTTCGGCTATTTTAATGTCTTTATCAGAACAAATGACAGACAAATATTAACATCAAATAAGCATTAAATAATACAGACATTATCATGGAAAAAGAATAATTAAGTAAAGAAAAAAAAGACACGCTGACGTCATTTCTAGACGAGTAGCTGATCTTTAGAAAAAAATTACTTTTTGGAAATATGACAAATGGTATTCTGATTTTACATCCTCGCCAGACAAAAGTGATAGAGTGGACGATTCCAAATATTTACTATACCCAGTATATACTTATAACCAATATATACTTATGTCCAATATATATACTTATACCAAATGTAAAATTATACCAAATATATTCTAATACCAAATTTATACATACACCAAAAATATACGTGTACGTCTATTAAATAGATTTATGCAGTGGCGTAATAACCACTTTGCATCGGGACAGTTGCCAATGGCGCCAAGGCTATGGCGGATTAAGGGGGGGGGGGGCTGAGCGGGCTAAAGCCAGGGGCCCCCGACGGTTTAGGGGCCACCAAGCTTTTTATATTTATAATAAAAGTGTACAAATGTTTGCACGAACCCTTGAAAATAAAAAAAAAAAATTAAAAATTAAAAATATTAATCATACAACTGATCGCGAATCAGACCGGATACTACTGATAGAGTTAATAATCGATACAAAGTTATTTAATTGGCTCACTTAAAGTACATAGTATGAAGTATAGTTTATATATTATAAATTTCTCTATTTAGTTTAGCTCCGCTGGCCGTGTGGAGAGAGTACAGGCGGGTGATGCAACCGGTGTGGGGTTCGATTCCCATCAGTGGAAGATAACATTTTTCTTTTCACACTCATTTTTAATATTTCACAAACACCTCAAAAAGTTATTTCTTCGTGTTCGTTTATTTTTTTTTTCATTATTAATATTTAGTTACAGTCCTATATTAGCTGTTAACAATCATTTTATTTTAAGGGACGATGGCTTGATAGGGCTAGGGCCCCCGTTTGACTGCAGCCCGGGGCCCCGTGCAGTCTTAATCCGCCCCTGCGCCAAGGGCTTATTCTTCAATAATAATTTTATTCTGTATAATTTACTATTTCCCCTATTCCTCAAGGGCGCCGAAAATGAATTAGCCAAGGGCACGGAAAACTCAGTAACGCTTCTGAATCTATGGGAGAGGCAGAGGTACGGGTATATTGATTCATAAGAGCGTGTTAACGGGGCGGTTGATGATAAAAGTAAACAATCTTACATCATTCTATAACATCAGACAAACGTTTATATTAAATAAAGTTATTCCAGTGGAAACATCAAAGCCAGGGTCAAGATATTTCGAAGCTCAGTCAATGGTTGAGACTTTGTGCAAAAAGTAGATTTAAGATTATAAAAACCACAAAAAATTCTTAGATTTCCCAAGCCAACGCCCCTGTTAACTTTGCACAGAGATGTTTCTGGTCAGAGGCGTCACTAGGGTTGGTGTCACCCGGGGCGGCCCTCCCCCACCGCGCCCCCATATTGACGCCACTGGTTTTGGTTACTAGTATACCCAGGTAAAATATTGCTACACGTTAACAGGATAATTTCCCCTTGCCACGTGCTCCCTGAGTAGCTGTTAACTCCGAGGCAGTGGCGTCGCTAGGGGGGTGCGGAGGGGGCGGGCCGCCCCGGGTGACACCATCAGGGGGGTGACACCAGACCGTAAAATTCTATATATTCCCGTTATTTGGCACTGGAAAACTCGGAGGATTTCTATGGGTTAAATCATGAGGGGGTGACACCATGAGCTACCGCCCCGGGTGACACCATGAGCTACCGCCTCGGGTGACACCAACCCTAGTGACGCCTCTGCTCCGAGGCATGCCATTTATTTTCATTTAGGTTAATCGGTCGATTTAATTATGTCAATCTGCTGGTAGGTGAAATAAAAGAAAGTTTAATTTGAGGGAAACGTTCCCGGCGTCAGCTTAAACTCGTCATTGTAATGGTGATGTAGTCATTCAGGCAGATATATGGGACTAATGGGACGTCAATACCAATTAGACTGAAGGTCCTGGCGGGAGACATTAGCATACCGCATGACATAACTAGTTACACATTAACTATTATATAACGTAATTTGGTAGTACTACACACGTTTCACATTAACTATTATATAACATAGCTAACTAGGTGGTACTACACAGCAGCACAATGGAGCGCACGTCAAAACTAGCATAATTTTAAAAGTATGTAACGCTTGCAGAGCTGGAGTAATATGAAATAAATATCATTACTGTGAGGCCTTAAAACTAAAAAAGTATTAAAGTAAAAACTTGATGTTGTATAAGAGTGACGTCACGATATTCATTTATATCAGTTTTCCAGATCATTAATTTATCCATGTATCTAGTAGCAGTAGTCTTGGACATGAAGTTGTTATTTCATATAAGTGTTGATAGACGAAATAAAACCAACGCCTCCACTGCCCCCCTCCACTGCCGTACACAGTGCACATATACTTATTGTATAGAGAGGATCACAAACTACATACGACCATGATTTATGATGATACATTAAGTTTTGACAGTATAAAGACTTTATAGAGATGATACCTTAAGTCCTGATAATATAAACACTTTATAGAGATGATACCTTAAGTCCTGATAATATAAACACTTTATAGAGATGATACCTTAAGTTTTGACAGTATAAAGACTTTATAGAGATGATACCTTAAGTCCTGATAATATAAAGACTTTATAGAGATGGTACCTTAAGTCCTGATAATATAAAACCTTAAGTCCTGATAATATAAAGACTTTATAGAGATGGTACCTTAAGTCCTGATAATATAAACACTTTATAGAGATGATACCTTAAAGAATAAGTCTTGACAGTATAAACACTTTATAGAGATTTGTGTATATTCTCTTGGTGTTGGCAATTTATTTTAATTTACACACGTCAAAGAAAAGGTACTAGAAGCAGATGACAGAGAGAGAGAGAGAGAGATGGATGGGGAGAGAGATTGTTAGATAGGAAGAATTGGAAAGAGAGAGAGAGGGTGACAGTAAAGTGAAGGGGGAGATAAATAGGGAAGGACACAAATAAAATAAACTTTTTTAGAATTTGGGGATAATAGAGAATTTTAAATGAAACATTTAATTGATAAATATTAAGAGGATGTGACGTCATACCAATTGAAGACAACTCCTGACTTTCCCTTCTCTTGTTACCTCCTCCTTAGGATGTTTATTGGGCTTAATTTTATCAACAAGTCTCAGCTTTTCAAGATTTTTGCTCGACAAAAATTGTCCATTTGCTAAAGAAAGAAAAAAAAACCCTTTAACATTAAACAGAACGCTGGCTGAACATCATAAATACAAATGCAAAATGCAGATCTTGTAAACTTATTAATTAAGTACAATTTTAATAACTAACAATTGTATACTTTTTTTTTTCAGTCCACACATTTGTGACGATGTGTGACGAAGTGGAGCGATTGTCTATGAAATGTGACGTCACATCAAAAACAGGAATATTTAAATAGAAAGTTAGACATAAATATTTGATTGCTTTCCATTTATTTAATAACGTTTTGCATGGCTTCACGCGTGTTGCGATATTAGAAGTGTAAGCTTACACTAAATACATATCTAAATGACAAAAACGTGTTATGAAACATGCTCATGTTTATAAAAGAAAATTTTGCTTTTATGAAGGAATGGCAAAGCTTTGTGAGGTCAAATAGGGAAAAAAGGCGGTGGGGTGGGGTTATAATTTTTTGTGACGATGAGTGACGAGGAGGAAAGGTGGGGGTAAAAATTGGCTCAAACAATGACGTCATATAATATTTTAGGCGAGAAACACACCACGCTCTGTTAATCTCCAAACCAAAAGGATTATGATTCTACGTCTGTATATTCAATTAAAACAATATGCAGATTGATCTCCCTTGGCGTTACAGAATGAGTCTGGGCTTTTATTATAATACTAGAGGCAAGTACCCGGCTTCGCGCGAGTTTTTAATGAGGTTTTCTGTAGAAGCATACTATACTGTTAATTTGCATGAAGTAAAAGGGTACATTTAACTTAAAGCAGGTCAAAAATACATGTGGGAACACCAGCCCCACCCTGAATGAGAATTTTAGATCAATTTTTCTCCATTTTTGTTGGGAGAGTGTGCTCAATAACTTTTGAAAGTTTCATGTCTTTACGTTTACGGTAAATTTGAGAATTATAGATAAGACGGTTTTTAATATAAGAAAAAATCTACATTTGGGCCCCTAGCCACCCAGAGTGGGATTTTAAAAATTATTTTTGCAAATTAGTGTCGGTAGAGTGTACTTAACAACATGCTTCTGCCTACACGGGAAATAGCAGAATTGGTGATTTTCAGTTTTTATCTAGCTTTTTTAAGAAAAAAAAACATTTGAGCCCCTGGACCCCAGAAAGTAATAATTGAAATATATTTTCGCCTGTTATAATTTGGGTAATGTACTTAACAATATCCTAAAATTTCATGCTTCTGCCTACTCAGGAAATAAGAGAATTAGTAATTTTCAATTTTATATAACTCACATAACGGGGGTAAACGTTATTGGGCCCCCGGCCCCCATGAGTAGGAATTTATGGAACGATTGCCATTATTGTCGAGAGAGTATGCTCAAGAATTTCCAAAAGCTTCATAATTTTATCTACACTGTAAATTTGAGAATTTGTGATGAGTGAGTTTTTAATATAAGAAAAAACTAAAATTGGGCCCCCGGTCCCCACTGAGTGGGCAGTTTAAAATTCTATTTTGCAAATTTGCGTAAGGAGAGTGTATTTAACAACTTTCCAAAGTTTCATTTTTCTACCTACGCGAGAAATAGTCGAATTGGGGATTTTCATTATTTATTAATATGTTAATATAGCCCGCTTAAGAAAAAGTACATTTGGGCCCCCGGCACCACATAGGTGAGAATTTTTTTTATTTATTTTTTTGCCATTATTGCCAGGAGAGTAATTTCCAAAAGTTTCATGTTTTTAATACACGGTACATTGGAGAATTAGTGATAAGTTTGTTTCTAATATAAGAAAAAAACTACATTTGGGCCCCCGGCCCCCATTGAGTGGGAAGTTTAAAATTCTTTTTTTTTTTGTTGCAAATTAGTGTTAGGAGAGTGTAATTAACAACTTCAAAAAAGTTTCATTCTTCTACCTACACGGGAAATAGTAGAATGGGTGATTTTCAGTATTCATATAGCGTATATAATTTTTAAAAAAAACACTACATTTGGGCCCCTGGCTCCCCATGAGTGGGGAGTTTAAAATTGTTTATTTCAAAATATCGTCGGGTTAGCTTACTTAACAACTTGCCAAAGTTTCATGCTTCTACCTATCCGTAAAATAAGATAATTAGTGATTTTCAGTTTTTATAAATAGTTCATATAAGGGAAAAAACTAAATTTGGGCCCCCTGCCCCCAGAAAGAGGTAATTGAAATATATTTTTGCCCGTTACCATTGCAGAAGTGTACTAAACAATTTCCTAAAATTTCATGCTTCTGCCTCCTCGAGAAATAGAAAAATTGTTGATTTTCATTTTTTATATAACTCAAATAAGGAAAAAAAGTTGTTGGCCCCCCCGGCGCCCCTGAGTGTGAATTTATGGAACGAAACCTATTTAAGAACCTTCCCCATATAATTGTGTGTACGTTTACCAAATTTCACTTGACTGGGATGTCTGGATCTTGAGTTATTAGGGAACAGACAGACAGACAGACACACAACAAATGCGTCTTATATATATATAGATAATATAATAAGTTTGGGGCCCTTAAATCTTTGGGGTCCCCTGGCCTTAGCCCAATCAGCACCCCTCTTAATCCGCCATAGCCTGTCACTACCCTACCCCCCAACATTCTTCTTTTAATTACCTTGATGTTTTCCATTTCCAACTTTTTCACTGTTACCAATTCCTTTTACTGCCATTATTTTCTGGACTTGAAATTTTCAAATTTCTGAAAAGGAGAAATGTTGCTTTAAAATCAGTCGAGGTAACGTGTTCATAAATCTGTCTTACCATAACGAATTATAAAATCAGTCCAGGCAATGTGTTCATAAATCTGTCTTGCCATAACGAATTATAAAATCAGTCCAGGCAATGTGTTCATAAATCTGTCTTGCCATAATAAATTTTAAAACCAGTCGAGGCAATGCGTTTAAAAATCTGTCTTGCCATAACAAGTGATAAAATCAGTCGAGGCAATGTGTTTAAAATCTGTCTTGCCATAATAACTTAAGTTCAGCAGAAATAAAGAGCCACTCCTCTTACAGTGGTGTAACAATTGAACTTGTTTTGGAAATCAACGAAAGACTGAAGATTCTTGCGTCCTACGTTCCTTTAACGCTCAGAAAATAATAAAGTAAAACATATCATTGATTGCAGCAACGCCCTGGCTTATCTACGTCGTCTGGTAGAAACGTAGTCGGGTTTAACTAAACAAAATAATCCAAGAATAAAACTCTTTTTAGTAAACACTTAAACTTTACTGCACGGTTTAAACTTGTAGTTTATCCTAAACTCGCCGACAGTAGTTGAACCTTGACTAAAATGAGCACGTTAAATGGTTGTCTCCATAAGGGCTGATCAGCAAGTTGATCTAAATGACCATCTGGCTGTTCTAGTCCTAGAAGTAATTAATGTAACGAATAGGCAGCACACAATTAGAAAAATATTCATAAAATAATTGAATGTCATGGTGGAGAGTTTTATTTTTGTCTCACTCTTGGAATGAAATTATATCAATTATTGACAAGTGGAATGAAGTAGAATAACAGTCTTATTTCAATTAGTCTTATTTCAGTTAGTCTTATGTCAGTTAGTCTTATGTCAGTTAGTCTTATTTCATTTGATCTTATTTTAGTTCGTCTTATTTCAATTAGTCTTATTTCAGTTCGTCTTATTTCAATTAGTCTTATTTCAGGCAGTCTTACTTCAGGTAGTCTTATTTCAATTAGACTTATTTCAGGTAGTCTTATTTCAGTTTGTCTTATTTCAATTAGTCTTATCAGTTAGTTTTATTTCAGGTAGTCTTATTTCAAGTAGTCTTATTTCATGCAGTATTATTTCAA
The DNA here is from genome assembly GCA_002072015.1 of Radix auricularia. Classification (NCBI taxonomy): domain Eukaryota; kingdom Metazoa; phylum Mollusca; class Gastropoda; family Lymnaeidae; genus Radix; species Radix auricularia. Next base: position 320,582 of record MUZC01004683.1, on the reverse strand, counting down.
GTTAGTCTTATTTCAGTTTGGTCTTATTTCAGTTTGGTCTTATTTCAGGTAGTCTTATTTCAGTTTGTCTTATTTCAGTTTGGTCTTATTTCAGGTAGTCTTATTTCATAATCGACCTTTTTGCTCTTGTATTTGGCTTTTGTAACGTGGTTAAATCGTTCATTGAAAGAGATGCACTTTAAAATCATGACGAGGCAGTTAAAATTTCTTTTGTAAGAGGCATACTTTAAAGTCATTAGACAGCCATAAACCCGAATCTTTATATATTGTTGTTCGTCCGTCGAGTCGACGAGGACCACTCTAGTCATCCGAGGGTTGCTGGGACTAGTTTTGTCTATGTGTGCACAGATGGCTGACGAGACCGATCCTGGCACGGAAAGTTCGGGAACGGAAGGGACATGGGACGAGTGGGTTGTCTCCTGGAGGGTTGACAGCACGGGCCTTTCGGGCTTGCCTCTTCTTATCTGCGGCGTTGATACTGTTTGCCCCGCATGTCCTGGCATCTTCGTTGATGGATTGGCGCCAGGTGGACCGGTCCATTGCAGCCTCTTCCCATGTGTCTGGGTTTATTGCAAACGCTTTCAGAGAGGCTTTCAAAGTGTCTTGAAGCGTTTCTTTTGTCCACCATGGGACCGCTTGCCATGCTGGAGTTCTCCATAGAAGAGTCTCTTTGGTAGTCACTCATTTGGCATTCGGGCTGGGTGCCCTGCCCAGCGAAGCTGTGACTGCACCAGGAGGGTGAAGATGCTGGTGAGGCCTGCTTTGGTTAGTACCACTGTGCCTGGAACTTTGTCCTGCCACTTTATGCCGAGGATCTTGCTGAGGCTTTTTGTGTGAAAGTGGTTCAGCGTTTTAGCATGGCGTTGATACACGGTCCATGTTTCGCATGCATAAAGCAGACCCAATTTATACCACTCTAGACCAGGGGTATCAGACCCAATCTATACCACTCTAGACCAGGGGTATCAGACCCAATCTATACCACTCTAGACCAGGGGTATCAGACCCAATCTATACCACTCTATACTAGGTGTATCAGACTCAATCTATACCACTCTAGACCAGGAGTATCAGACTCAATCTATACCACTCTATACTAGGGGTATCAGACTCAATCTATACCACGCTATACTAGGAGTATCAGCCTCAATCTATACCACGCTATATACTAGGGGTATCAGACTCAATCTATACCACGCTATACTAGGAGTATCAGCCTCAATCTATACCACGCTATACTAGGGGTATCAGACCCAATCTATACCACGCTATACTAGGGGTATCAGACTCAATCTATACCACTCTAGACCAGGAGTATCAGACTCAATTTATACCACGCTATACTAGGGGTATCAGACTCAATCTAATGGGTCCCCAATTCGACCCAGAAAAGGTCGTAGGCTATGTTTCAACCCCTAGGGTAAGGGGGCCCATTATTTTAATTTTTCCTTATATGAGATTTATAAAAAATGAAATTCCCCAATATTCCTATTTCGCGTGTGGGTTAAAACATTTTTACTGCTACTACTGCTGCTCACTGCCACACTGTTGGTATAGCTGCTGTGATTGGATGATAAAACTTTGCGTAGTTGTTAAGAATACTTCTACGATGGTAACAGGCGAAAATAATATTTAAATAATCACTTACTGGGGTCTGGGGGCCCAAATGTAGTTTTTTTCTTATAGTAAAAACTGACTCATCACTAATTCTCGAACTTTCCGTGTAGGTAGAAGCATGAAACTTTGATAAATTGTTGAGTAGCCTCCCGTAATGATTATAATGGGCCCGGGGGCCCAAAAACTATTTTTTAAGTACTGAAAATCGCTACTTATTAACTTTCCCGTATAGAAACATGAAACTTTTGGAAGTTGTTGAGCACACTCCCGCGATAGTAACATGTAAAAAAAACATAGGGCTTCTTTAAATATGGATTAATTTCTCGAATAATCGGTATTTTTTATCGATTAAAATTATTTTAATAAATAAAATAGCGGTTAAAATTATGGAAAAATTGTTCAATGATATCATTGTTTTATCAATAAATAATCAATTATTAATAATTAAAAATAGTTGCCTTTTTACGTACAAACTTCTCCATTAAAAAAAATTGAATTGCCTGTTTTTGTTACTTCCCTTGAAATTTTCAGTTTAATGACAGCATAAGTCTTATTTTTAGCTTAATCAAAATTATCGATTAATTGTCGGTAATTTTTCAAAAATTAACGATTAAATTTAAATTAATCGATAACAGCCCTAAAAAAATATTTCAAGTATCACTCATTGGGAGCCGGGGGCCCAAATGTATTTTTTCTTATATAAAAACTGACTTATCACTAATTCTACGATTTCCTTTGTAGGTAGTAGCATGAAACATTGCAAAGTTGTTGAGTAGCCTATTGTGACAATAATTGACAGAAACTAATTTTCAATATCACACTCATGGGGGCCGGGGGCCCAAAAACGTTTTTTTCTCCTTACATGGACTATATGAAATATGAAAATCACTAATTATCCTATTTCCCGAGTAGGCAGAAGCACCGAAACTTTGGGAACCTGTTGCGTACACTTTCACGATGATAACAAATGAATATAATATTTAATTATTGCTTCCCATGGGCCGTGGGCCCAAATAAAAGTTTTTTCTTTATATGAGCTTTATAAAAATTGAAAATCACTCATTCTCCCATTTCCCGCGTAGGTAAAAACATGAAAATTTGGGAATTTGTTCAGTAAACTACCACGATGGTAACAGGTGAAAACAATATTTAAAGTGTTACTTACTGGGGGCAGGGGCCCAAATGTATCTTTTCTTTTATGAAAACTGACTCATCACTAATTCTCCGATTTCCTGTGTAGGTAGAAGCATAAAACTTTGCAAAGTTTTTGAGTAGCCTATTGTGACAATAATTGGCAGAAAATAATGTTAAAATTAACACTCATGGGGGCCTGGAGCCCAAAAATGTTTTTTTTCTTCGTATGGACTATTTAAAATATGAAAACCACTAATTATCCTATTTCCCGAGTAGGCAGAAGTATGAAACTTTGGGAACCTGTTGCGTACACTTCCACGATGATAACAAATGAATATAATTTTAAAATTATCACTTCCTGTGGGCCGTGGGCCCAAATAATTTTTGTTGTTGCTTACATGAGGTTTATTAAAACTGCAAATCACTAATTCTCCTATTTCCCGTGTAGCTAAAAACATAAAAATTTGGGTAGTTGTTCATTACACTTCCACGAAGGTAACAGGTGAAAACAACACATAAATTCTTACTTACTGGGGCCGAGGGGCCCAAATGTAGTTTTTTTTCTTATATTAAAAATTTACTCATCCCTTATCCGTGTAGGTAGAAGCATGAAACTTGGGTAAGTTGTTGAATAGCCTCTTGCAACGATTATTGGAAATTTTTAAAAATATAATTCACTTTCATGGGGGCCGGGGGCCTCAAAACGTTTTTTACCCTTTTACTGAAAATTGCTATTTTTCCATTTTCCCGTGTAGGTAGAAACATGAAAATTTGGGAAGTTGTTTAGTACTGTCCCACAATGGTAACAGGCAAAAAATATATAAAGTATCACTCACTGGGAGCCGGGGGCCAAAATGTATTTTTTCTGATATAAAAACTGTTTCATCACAATGTTTCCAATTTCCCATGTAGTTAGAAGCATGAAACTTTAGGGAAACTGTTGAGTACACTCCCATGCTGGTAACAAGCGAAAAAAATTATTTAAATTGCCACTCACTGGGAGCCGGGGACCCAAATGTATTTTTTTCTTAAATAAAAAGTTAATCATCACAAATTTTCCAACTTCCTGTGCAGGTAGACGCATGAAAATTTGGTATGGTATCAGGCAAACTTATCACTCAATTGTAGTTTTTTCACCTTACATTAGCTAAATTACAAATTAAAAAAACTTCGGATACTGTGTAAATGTATTTTCACAAAACTTGGAAGATCAATACTTGATGACCTATATTAAAATTCGTTAGATCATTAAAATTTTATTTTTTTCAATCTTTTGTAGCCCCTGGCCCCTAGTCTCTTTTTCGTTAATAATTAAGACATTTTAACCATTCGATTACACTCGATTTTTTAAAACAAATTCTGACTAACAAATATATTCATCATGATCCAAATTGAAATAAGCTGTTATTTTGAACTATACATTTTACACCCATATGGCCCCTTACCTTTATTTTAGTTTTGTAAAGAAGTTTTAATAGTAAAAACAACTTTCAGGGCTGGGGTCCATTTTTTAAAAACATTAGTTATATAAAAGGTAATTTAAAAAGTGTCTTCTGAGTAAATGGATAAATTATTGACCAAATGTGATTTTTTTAAAATAATAAAATTTCCAATGGGGTAATGAACCCTAACCGAATGTTAGAGAAAACTATGTTTTGTAGCAACACGATCAAAAATACTTAAATGTGTAAAACGATGAATAGAAAGACATACTGCATGTAGGCTCATGATCACTGTCAATATTGTTGTTTCGTTTCTACTGAGTAGTTCAGGGTAGCCTTCTAACTACCAAGTTTCTTTAAATCTGGTAAGTAGCTTTTAGTTGTTCTGCGAAGATGCTGTCTGATGCTGGTTACTAGTTACTGCTCGGTGTTCTGATTCTATCAACTTCATCGTGTAGTACAACGCTTCGCAGCAGCAGGTTGTACCGAACTGGATACAAGTTGGCTTTCTTAAATTAAGAATATGTTACTTTTGTCACGAGCATCCAGAAATCCACCTCAGATTATGACTTGTGTAATATCATCAAAACCTTAGCTTCCTTTAACTCTAACAGCAGCAATACATAAGCAGAAGGTTCCATTAAAAATCGTGTAGATTGTACACCATAACAATCGTGTAGATTGTGCACCATAACAATCATGTAGATTGTACACCATAATAATCATGTAGATTGTACACCATAACAATCGTGTAGATTGTACACCATAACAATCGTGTAGATTGTACACCATAAAAATCATGTAGATTGTACACCATAACAATCATGTTGATTGTACAAGAGACATTTAAAACTATCTTTGATGACGTCATGAATGGATTTAAGAGAAAAGCTGGAGCGGATTTTATTGTTTTCTTTTTTATATTTCCTGTTTCTGAGATTTTGGGATAGATTCTATTAGAAAAATTTGCGCTCATTTATTTTTGACATTTGATATTTCAAACGAAAAGTTTAAATTTATAAATTGTTCGTGATCCGCAATGTAAACACAGAAGAGCCGCAGTTTGGCTGCCGTTAAATTAAATCATTGCTGTAATGTTTTTCAAAGTCAAAATTACAGACTTTGTGTATAATGGCTACTTTCATTTTTGTCCCTTTCCACTTTTGTTTCTAGATTTATTGATTATAATAATAGTTTTACTTTTTCAAATGTGTAAATTTATATATATAAGGAATCTTGTTGTTCTGTTGATTTTGTTTTCTTCTGATGTATCAGTGTGGTTTTTTTTAATTGGCCGAAGAATCCCCCACAGAAGAGATACAATTTAATATAGTTCTTACCAATTTCAGGTAGCACTTTGCTTGTAAGTACTGATTACATTTTAAAACCGATTTTGTATTGATGTGCAGAGCGATGTATTCAGATGTATAGATACTTTCAAGTGTATTTGGAAAAAGGTAGGTGTAGAACGAAATACTATGGTGGTGTATGACAAACTGTCATTTGTATTGAGAAATATTAATGGCTAGGGTGTTGTTGTTGTTTTGTTTTTTTGTTCTTTTTTTTGGTGATGTTCATTGAAATTTTGCATTGCCACAGAAAGCTGGACCTGTGATAGTTAATTGCCCGAGAACAAAGAATCGTAAAGATTTTGTGATGAATTACAACACATGTATTTATAGATTGATGTTTTCATTCCGTGACGAACATATTTTTTATGTGTCAAAACAGTGGATATAAATACACCAACGACACGACCTACTTTTATAAATTTCACGTTGCAGAGATTTCAAGTCAACATATCAAAAAGTTTTGAAAATAAAATTGTATTTATCATATTATTATGTACAAGAAGGGGGGTAACTCTGAACAAATAATATCTATAAATAGAACGAATGCTATGAATACCCGTGTCCACCACATTATGATTTCCCTTGGGTCAACTGCTAAATAAACTCATGTTTCTGCTGACCGCTGGAGCTAGACCACTGGTCCCTACTTCTTGTGGAGTGACCAGCAGGATGACCAGGACTTGAGGCCACCGGCGGACATGTCATCTGATAGGACCGTCGCCTCTCTGGAAGCTGGTCAACCCACATCTGGGTCAGCCGGTGGGAGGGCAGTTTCAAAGTGTCCAGTCGTGACAGAAGCTTTGGTGTGAGGGGCCTGTACCTGGCAAAGCCCAGACCTTCATTGTACAGGTCTGTGCTAACGACCAACTGCCGCATGCTCTGTGATGTACGAGCCGCAGTTTTTGTGTGGGTTCTTTGAAAATTGTTTGAGGTAGGCGCAGATTTCTGTGATGACGTGTCCGACAAACCTGCCAGGTGATAGGGGTGGTCAACTTGATGGTCAGCGTGGTATGAATGAATGTCCTGAACAAGTTTGTTCCACGACTCGATCACCTCACGTGTTTTCTTGTCGTTTAAACTCGTGGGTTTACCTGGTGCAGGTGAGTAGCCAGGTAAAAAAGAGCTTTGACGTTGCCGGTGGTTGTACCCGTAGAATACCTGAGGCTTGGTCTGTGTTTCGGAATTTATTCGAAAGCTGAGAGACCGACCAGGTAGATGAGTTGTCTTGACCAGGTTAGGAGTGGTCAAGCCTCCGACCAGCTGTCGTCTTGCTAAGGTTTTCTTACTAAACTTACGGTCAGCATCGTCCGAGTTGACCACACTGCCTTGAAGAACTTCAGACGAACTGGCGTGCTGTTGGCTGACGGAGATGTTGGGTAGAAGATGTCGCTGGTAAGTGACGGTGGAGTTTTCTCTGGTTGGCCTGGCTGACCATGACGGCGGGATGTTGCTGTTGTAGATGGCAGGTGGCATGTGGTATAAGGGATGTGGTATGTGGCGTCCTCGCTCACTGACCAGCTGACCCATGGGCGTGGACGGCATTGATGTCAGAAGTCAAACACATCACACTGGTCAACAACACACCAGTACTAGCGGCAAATTGTGTTCGTGTTGTAGTGGCTGGAATAAAAAAACAAAAACCTTATAAATATATTATATTATTAGGGCTGCGGAAATTACCGATTAATTTCTCGATTAATCGGTAAAATTTTTTATCGATTAAAATTATTTTAATCGATAAATAATAAGATAAAATAGCAATTAAAATTAACGAAAATGTTTCAATTTTTTTTCTTCGATTTATTAACAAATAATTAATTATTAATAATTAATAATACTTTGTTGTTGTTTTTTTTTTACGTACAAACTTCTCCATCTAAAGGAAACATGACAAACGTGAAAACTTTAAGTAACCTGTTTTATAAGGACAATGATATAACAAATACATTGTTAATTAATTAACAATAGCAAAATGTAAATTCATTGACATTATATTGAAGTTTTTATATTTAAATATATCTCCTACAATATTATAGTTGTATAATTAATGTAAATATATAGGTATGGGCTTTTTTAAAAATGCTATAAAAGGTCACAAAATGGGAAGGAAGACAACATAGTGAAAAAAGTGATTATGAGGTCTTAGATAAAAATCATGACTTTTGAACCACTTGGGATAAAAAGATGATCTTTATGTTTTTGTTTATCATCAAACAAATTCTATATAACTGTATTACTTTAATAATTTAAAATTAATTTGAAATTTTCATCCAAGTGCCTAGATTTTAATACGTTATTGAACTTATTTTTATTGCTATGTCCTAAAAATAACTCAATTTTAAAAAAAATCAATTGCCTGTTTTTATTACTTCCCTTGAAATTTTCAGTTTAATGACGTCATACATCTTTATTTTAAGCTTTAACAAAATTATCGATTAATTAATCGATAATTTTTGGAAAGTTAACGATTAAATTTATTTTAATCGATAACAGCCCTAATATATATATATATATGAATTATAACAGAAAATGATAAGTTTTTGTACATTTCAAAATCTTATGTCTTTATAAAATATTAAGAACACAGTCAATTAGACTAAATGGAATGAAATGAAATACGTGCGCTGTGGACAATGTTGTAATGAACCACGTTTAGCGTTTAGCTACATTGCTAAGCTAAATTTTGTAGCGACAACGAAAAGGTCAAGTGTTTAGTAGGAGAGGATAAGCCTTCTGTTTTAATTAACTTTTAAATAATATGTCCCACTCGTCCCACGCCCCTTCTGTTCCCGAACCTTCCGTGCCAGGATCGGCCTCGTCAGCCATCTGCGCGCGCATAGACAGAACCAGCCCCAGCAACCCTCGGATGACTAGAGGGGTCCTCTTCGACTCGACGGACGAACACACGCAAAAGATGAATAGTATGTAAACGTGGTATGAGTGAGCCTGACAGAACGTAACAAAAACAACAAACGTTTCGGCAAGGAGCCTGCCTCAACGAACTAATAGTATACGCAAATAAAATGAATAAAAAAATAAAAATCATAGCTCTCATTCACTTTCTGGATTTTACCGCAGCTAAGTTATGTACATTAGGGGTCCTCTGGTAAAGAATATTATTGCGTCCTACGCTTATACATGATTTTTGTCTAGTCATGGATTTTTATAAGAGATTTGAATTTTGGTAGGTCCTGGATCTTTCAAACTACGAAATTTCAGTTCAGTTTTAAAGCAATTCGACATGTTCTCTGTAGGAGAAACTAATGAATGTAAGTTGTTCGTTGTACTACAACATGACAATAAAATAAATTACAATAGCATAGCAACAACAGTATAAAACATTACAACAACAGTATAAAACATTACAACAACAGTATAAAACATTACAACAACAGTATAAAACATTACAACAACAGTATAAAACATTACAACACCATTATAAAACATTACTAAAGCAGTAAATAAAAAACACAACTTTTCAACATCTTATCTTATCTTAGATATACAGACGCTCCTTCTATGCAGAGGATAATTGCGTCCACAGACCATGAGAGATGATCTGTTGGCAAGTGATGCAGCGGTCACAGGCCACGGCTATAAGGGTTCCACGCATTACCCAGCCGCCTAACTGTTGTCTAGTTAGGTACCCATTCAGAGCTGGGTGACTCGGGGACTCCTCAGGACCTGGGAACAAATCCTCGCCTTTACGTGGATTCGAGCTCGTGACCATCGGTACGACAGTCGAGCGCGCTACCACTCGACCACCGCGTCCCACCGCTGTTTTGTTACGTCCTGTCAGGATAACCCCTACCTTGTTTACGTCTTTTCCATTTAATTTTTTATAAGCCTGATTGCAGTCTCACCCCTCATTTTGTTAACATCACAATAACAGTACTATAACAACATTACAATAATATAACAATAACAGTACTATAACAAAATTACAATACCATCACATGACAGTACTATAACAACATTACAATAACATCACAATAACAGTACTATAACAAAATTACAATAACATCACAATAACAGTACTATAACAAAATTACAATAACATCACAATAACAGTACTATAACAACATTACAATAACACTACAATGACAATAAAATAAGTTTACGCCAACATCATAATTACAGTCCAATAACATTATGATAACATTCAGTAAAAGTAAAATAACATTATGATAACATTCAGTAAAATAACATTATGATAACATTCAGTAAAATAACATTATGATAACATTCAGTAAAATAACATTATGATAACATTCAGTAAAATAACATTATGATAACATTCAGTAAAATAACATTATGATAACATTACAGTAAAATAACAACAATAAAATCACAAGAACAGTACAATAAGATAACAATGAAAATAAAATAAGATTACACGAACCTAAAAATAAGTTTACAATTACAGTACAATAACATTACAATAATATAAAAATAACATAGCAATAACAGTACAATAAGATTACATTGCAGGTCCTCAACTTTCCCTTCTCTGAGCCAATCCCACGCAGAGATAAACAGAGCGCAATCAATAAATGCTCCTTTCCTTTCAGTGGTTTCTGTAATTGTATGTTGGGGAGAGGGGGGATCAAACTCAGATTTGCTGATGATATTTTTAGAGCCCCAACTCCTGACAGGCAAGTCTGTGTGAACAGGACGGGAAAATAGTGTCAATAGGGGTGACAACTTCACGGGGGCCTGCCGATCTCGATAGGGGAGCTAATGTCTGTTTGATTTGTGCAAGGGTGATTGTTCGTGATATTCACTGGAGGGGGTTGACAGTCAAGGTTTCTGTTACACATTTAGATTATCGATTCCTTTAAAGAGCTTTCAAGAACATTCTTCGTATTGAACTGCCTGTCTCAATGCAATGCTTTGAGTCAATGTCAATGTTTATATTATTTAAAATTTCTTCGTCGATATTGGACTTTGAACTATATTTAGCTTTTGTCATTCTAAAAGCCCGGATGTACTTGAAATAAATAAAATATGTGTAGTTAATTGAATATCTACACTTCCCATTTGGTGGTGTAATAATACTAGTAGAAGAGGCGTCACTAGGGTTGGTGTCCCCCGGGCCGGCAGCTCATGGTGTCCCCCGGGACAGCAGCTCATGGTGTCACCCGGGGCGGCAGCTCACGGTGTCACCCGGGGCGGAAGCTCATGGTGTCACCCCTTTACGACTTCATCCATGGAACTACTCCGAGTTTTCCAGTGCCAAATAACAGGAACATATAGAAATTTACATATTCGGGTCACCCCCCATGGTGTCACCCGGGGCGGCAGCTCACGGTGTCACCCGGGGCGGAAGCTCATGGTGTCACCCCTTTACGACTTCATCCATGGAACTACACCGAGTTTTCCAGTGCCAAATAACAGGAACATATAGAAATTTACATATTCGGGTCACCCCCCCCATGGTGTCACCCGGGGAGGCCCGCCCCCACCGCAACCCCCTAGTGACGCCACTAAGTAGAAGACAGGCACAAATATTATGTTGGACATTTATAAATAAATAAAACTGCAAGACTATACTATACATAAAGTATAGATAAGCATAGAATAAAATAATCTTCGGTAAAGAAAGAGCACCTGACATTTAAAATAAGGTTTATAATAAGTCAAGATATATTTCTGTAAAAATGTATTTCTTAAAAATATTTTAACAAGTAAGGTATATATTTAAAATATAATAAACTACCCTTTTATTAAGTTTGCAATAAAACAGTTAATTAAATTAGTGATTGGAAAACGAATCTCTTCAACTTTAGGGCCAGATTTGCTTCGATTAATGTGGGGTCAACTGCGATTAAGGTTTAGGCATGATTAATGTTCATTCAGTTTAAGGCATGAATATAATTTATCAAGTTTAAGGCATTATTATTTTTAATTAAGTTTTAGGCATGATCAATATTAATTAATTTTAAGGTCTGATTAATGTTGATTATGGTTTGATAATCATTTTGAGCAGTGCTCGATTTAGGAAAAAACCAGTGCCGGGGGTCTGCTTTTCTGCCATGTTTTGAATCTTGCTAGGGATAGTCCCTCAGGAAAAAATTCGCCCTGTATGTATATGCGCTGTATGTTTACTTCATTAATTAATTCATTCAAATTTTTATCGGCATTCAATGTATTTACAGGTTCATCACATGTATTTTGGAAATATTCTACATTTTTGGTCTGATACTGACATGAATCTCAGTAACTTGCCCGATAACCCCTTTATTTGCATCCAACAATGATTGTGTTCTGCATTTCACAACCGTGATGTGCCCATTGTCTTGCCAAATGTGTATATCTGTTCCCAAAATATCTGCTGTGGCTCGCACTATTGGTTCATCACACCAATGCCCATCCAATCTTTGGCATTCTAAATATGCAGTGAAATCTTTATAATTTTCTTTAATTAAAAATGATTTTTCCTTACAATTTGGATGGTTTTCTAAATAATTCACTGCATCCTGTCTCAACTGCCAAGCATTGTATGAAGATATTGGATTTACACAACTGGATTGTTGAAGTTGGTCGATTATGGCGTGAAAAAAACAGTTACCATCACTTGGTACATCGACAACAATGCATCCTCGCTCTTCAACTATTTTTGTCAGATTTGTTAGAACAACATTGGAGTCCCCGATGCCTGAAAATGAAAACAATACAGTATGAATTACAAACGAATGACTGTCAGAGCAGACACAGTTCTAGGAGTAGGATGGAAAGCCAGTTTTCAGACCTGCCTCTCCAATAAACATTGAATAACATCCCCACACCATACCATCCCTTGATCTTTATAATGGCTTATTTGTGGACAAACTCCTAAATCTGCTCCTGTGTCAGAGTATTGATATCAGCATCACCAAGAACAAAATCATTTTAAATTACATCATTAGATTAAATTTTTTATAACATCTGATGTATCTTAGCTTATTGATTCTATCTTTCTTGACAGCTTATATAACACTGTTTACGAGCTAATAGATTTTTTCAACTTATTATTTTATATTAATAATAATATCAATCAATATATATTCAACTGCTTATGAATTTTGATTTTAATTTCAAATCAAAC
>MUZC01004683.1:284680-307675 GCA_002072015.1 Radix auricularia | reverse complement strand
TTCTAATAAACCGCGCTTTATGACAAACGAAAAGTGAACTTTAAATTGAAACCAAAGATTATAAGAAAACGAAACAATTAGAATTATTTTTACTTACGTTTATTTCGATTAATTCGTTAGATGGAAGCGCAGGTACCAAATTTTTCTATTAAATAAAAAATTTCTTGAATGAAAATTTGACACTGCTGTAACTTACCGTTACCACTTATTCGGCTTAAAAAACTAGTGCCGGGGATAAAAAAAATTTCTGCAGAGCCGGGGATAAATGTCATCCCCGGCGGGGATGGTAAAAGTTTATAGCAGAGCCGGGGATGGAGCACTGATTTTGAGCAGAGACGCAATGCATTTGTTTGTTTGTTGTTGTTTTTTTTTTTTTTGTTTTGTTTTGTTTTTTTTTTTTTGTTGAAAGAGCAGAGGAAAAGCGGAGAACTCTTAAGTGGTGTCGGTCGGAAGTCAACATTATCTCCCTTTATCCAAAATATGCGTTGTATTATGAACAACTTCCCCAGATAAGTAGATGTACTACAACTACACCACAATCATGATATACAGTCTAACCTACGATACAGTCTAACTCCATTGTATAAAGGGGCGGCAACTGCTAATCTGTCTCTAATCCAACATAAACATTTTGGAGTTGAAGCCCTGAGATTAAAGCTCCTTCTAATCACGTAGCTAGGCAACAGATCAACAACAGACCACCCGATAATTGAAACAGTCTAAAACAAGCAGACAGTATTATTTCTTCGAGGGGAATAAAAACACATGTTTTGTCAGTCGTGTTGGTCTGATAATCGAATCGTTGTAGAATATCTCCAGGATAGGAAAACGTTAAGCTTCGAAACATTTCACGGTAAAATTTTGTTTGGGTGACAAAAATCAAATTATCGAAACAGAAGGCAAAAATAAGCAGAATTTAGATCTATGTCTGGTTAAATTGTTTTTTTTTAAATGTATAAAATAAAGAAATTATCTAAACCTAACAGATATGAATTTAGGGGTTTATAATTTAATGACAGCTAAAATATCGACTAACAGGTTGACCCAAAGGGTGGCCCACAGGTTGACCCAGAGGTAGGCCAACAGGGTGACCCACAGGGTAACCCAGAGGTAGGCCCACAGGGTGACCCACAGGTTGACCCAGAGGTAGGCCCACAGGTTGACCCACAGGGTGACCCACAGGTTGACGAAAGGTGTACCCACAGGGTAACCCAGAGGTAGGCCCACAGGGTGCCCCACAGGTTGACCCAGAGGTAGGCTCACTGGTTGACCCACAGGATGACCCAGAGGTAGGGCCACAGGGTGACCCAGAGGTAGGTCCACAGGTAGACCCACAGGGTGACCCACGGGGTGGCCCACAGGGTGACTCACGGGGTGACCCACGGGGTGACCCAGAGGTAGGCCCACAGGGTGACCCAGAGGTAGGCCCACAGGGGGACCCACGGGGAGGTCCACAGGTAGACCCACAGGGTGACCCAGAGGTAGGCCCACAGGGGGACCCACAGGGTGACCCAGAGGTAGGCCCACAGGGTGACTCACAGGGTGACCCAGAGGTAGGCCCACAGAGTGACCCAGAGGTAGGCCCACAGGGGGACCCATGGGGAGGTCCACAGGTAGACTCACAGGGAGGCCCACAGGTTGACCCACAGGGAGGTCCAAAGGTAGACCCACAGGGTGACCCACAGGGAGGTCCACAGGTAGACTCACAGGGTGACCCACAGAGTGACTCAGAGGTAGGCCCACAGGTTGACCCACGGGGAGGCTCACAGGTTGACCCACGGGGTGACCCACAGGTTGACCAATAGGGTTGCCCACAGGTCGACCAACAGGGAGGCCCACAGGTTGACCCTACATGTGTAATTTTCTCTATATTATTAAGTTATGGTCTCTGTGTTGATTGTAGTTAGGGGCGGCCTTATCACCCACCTTGGGTAGGGAGGAAGTTATCCAAGAAAAGGGGTTTGTAGAAACCTTGACCTTGTCTCTGATCCTGACTTACCCCCACCCCCTGATTGTAGAATGTCGGATCTGACCTGAGTAATATTCCTAGAAATAGTTCCAACCATCAGCAGATTGGAATATAAAAATCAGGGTTTAATTGCCCATGTCTTCATCTCTCTGATGGGCACGTTGCCCAGATTACCCCATGTCTTCATCTCTCAGATGGGCACGTTGCCCAGATTACCCCATGTATTACCGTGTCCTGATATCGCTCTTTCTTTCACTGTCACTTTATTGCACTCTTTTACACAACTGACCATCAACATTCATGACCATCTAACAAAACAATGTAGGTGATTAATTTCCTAGAAGTTTACCCAGTGGTCAACTGTTACCTTGTTGATAAAGACATGGAAAATTACTGTAAAATTACTGGAAATTTAACTGGTCAAGTTGTCCATGTTGACCTAATTAAACACGTATGCTGCCCTACAGATGTAACGCACCTAAGATAGTAGTAGCCTTTGTAGAAAATACAGAAAGGGTTAGAAGCCTATATTTAACAATATCATTGATGCCAAATGGATCTGATGTCTTTGTGTGTTGTTTAGTTTGTCTATGTTCAACAATGTCAAATTCATAATTATCCATAATTATGCTATACATGACATAACTAATGACATACTTTTTTTTAAAGATGAATTCTCAATATCTCCACGGAATGAGATCCTTGTAGTATTACAAACGAGTTACTTTTACCTTAATGAAATACTATTTCAGTGTATAAAACTGAAGTTTAAAAGAGGTTTTATTCACATATTATTAAAGTTTAGGGAACTTGAAAGATGTTTCAATGGCGCGTTTTTTGCCATGACAAATGACCAAACTACTTGTAAAGTGTTCAACGTTTGCCTTGAAATGCATTCATTGATTAAGAAATGATTTCCTAATAAGTCAAAGTCCCAGCACGTGCAATTCTCCCACGTGTACCAACAATTCCCATTAGTAACTGCTCCGTGAACTCAAGGATGGCCATTCACTTAGCGCCCCCCCCCCCCCGCCCCAAACCCTTCCCAGTACTGACTACAGAACAAGAAATCCGTTTCTACCCGTAGACTCAAAACTATCTTAGATATAAGAGATATAAAACAAACTTTTATTTTGACTTACCTGAATCTCGCTGTAGCGCAGACCTTTTTTATTTTTATTTCACATGATTTGAACTAATATTTAACATCTTGAAATAAATCTGTTCCTTTAATGAATTTCCTCGAGCTTTTGTGACAGTCAAGATTGGCCAAGATTATCCAGCACTCTCCGTTGGCATGGCCAAGGAGTAGAGTATCTGAAAGGTTGGAATGAAAAGCGTGGATCGATGTCCTAGTGAAAGGAGAAGTAGGTCCCAACATGTTAGACGAGCTAGCACTGAGCCAAGAACTTGGTATAGTGACTCGATTGGTTAGTGGACGAGTTAAGATAAGAGTTACTTCCCTCTCAGTCCAGGGCATGTAACTGTGGTGTCAACAAAATGACGTCTAAGGTATTAAATAATTCAACAATTCTAGGTTCCAGATATTTGGCTAAAGTTAACAACAACAACAGACGCTCTTTGGCATATTTCTCTAAAGTAACTACTGGTTTCAGATATTTGGCTAAAGTTAACAACAACAGACGCTCGTTGGCATATTTCTCTTAAGTAACTACTGGTTTCAGATATATGGCTAAAGTTAACAACAACAGACGCTCTTTGGCATATTTCTCTACAGTAACTACTGGTTTCAAATATTTGGCTAAAGTTAACAACAGCACCAGCCACTCTTTGGCATATTTCTCTAAAGTAACTACTGGTTTCAGATATTTGGCTAAAGTTAACAACAGCACCAGTCGCTCTTTGGCATATTTCTCTAAAGTAACTACTGGTTTCAGATATTTGGCTAAAGTTAACAACAGCACCAGCCACTCTTTGTGATATTTCTCTTAAGTAACTACTGGTTTCAGATATTTGGCTAAAGTTAACAACAACAGACGCTCGTTGGCATATTTCTCTAAAGTAACTACTGGTTTCAGATATTTGGCTAAAGTTAACAACAACAGACGCTCTTTGGCATATTTCTCTAAAGTAACTACTGGTTTCAGATATTTGGCTAAAGTTAACAACAGCACCAGCCACTCTTTGGCATATTTCTCTAAAGTAACTACTGGTTTCAGATATTTGGCTAAAGTTACCAACAGCCGCTCTTTGGGATATTTCTCTTAAGTAACTACTGGTTTCATATACATATAATAGTATTTTACACCCCATAAACACACTTTTTCTTCCCTAAAACTGGGGGTGGAGGGGGATTATCTTATCTTATCTGTTACAGAGGCTCCTTCTATACAGAATATGATTGAATACTATGCTTATCTATGGTTTTTGTATAGTCCTGCGTTTTTATTAGAGTTTAAATGATGATAAAGTGTTGGCTTTCCTGGTTTCCTCAGGCAACCCATTTCAAGCTCCTATATGGCCTATTTTTATCCATTCATTTTTATCCATTCTTATATTTTCAGGATATGGTATTTTGATTTTTATTCTGTATTGTCCCGGACCAACAAGGTACTATCTTATCTTATCTTATTTTATCTTATCTTATATGTTAGGACGCTCCTTCTATACAGAATATTTTGCGTCTAGTCCTGCACTCTTATCAGAGTTTTTTTTTTTTATATAATAAATTGTGGGCTTTCCTGGTTTTCTCAGACAACCCATTCCGGACGGGAAGAAAGAAAACTTGTGTATGTTTGCTTTTCCATATGGAATAAGAAAGGTGTTTTTATCCTTATGTCTATCTGAGGGTTTTATTAAGTTATCTTTGTGTTGTATTTCAAAATTATAATTAATTTTTTTTTGTATAATGGCTACTTTACTCTTGGTTCTTCTATCCTCTAGTGTTTCAATTTTTAACGGTTTAATTAATGGTGTTATTTTTGTCAGTTTTGAATATTATCTAGTAATAAATCTGGAATATCTATTTTTGAATTTGTTCTAGTTTATCAATGCTTTCGTTGGTTGATTGGTCCTATACAGTAAATTCATATACTAGTACAGATCTCGCCAGAGGGAGGTAACAATTTAGTTTTATATTTTTATTAAATCTGTAAAAGTTTCTTTTCATAAAGACTAAGATTTTATTATATTTTTCTATTATTTTGATTGACATGGGGTTCCATAATAGTTTTTGATTTATTATTACTAAGTGGGACGTGGTGGTCGAGAGGTAGCGCTCTCGACTGTCATACCGATGGTCACGAGTTCGAATCCACACGAAAGAGAGGATTTGTTCTCGGGGCCTGAGGAGTCCCCGAGTCACCCAGCTCCGAATGGGTACCCAACTAGACAATAGTTAGGCGGCTGGGGTAATGCGTGGAACCCCTATAGCCGTGGCCTGTGACCGCTGCATCACTTGCCAACAGATCATCTCTCATGGTCTGTGGACGCAATTATCTTCTGCATAGAAGGAGCGTCTGTATATCTAAGATAAGATATTAATAATGAATATTCTTTACAACACTGATAATAATGCCCGCTGCAAAAGAGAATTCTGTACAATTGAGATAATTTTAAAAAATTAATTACTAACTAATTTTTTATTTTATTTTAACAGTTGAATTATTGAGCATTGTATGGCTAACAATACTTATACGTCTCAGGTTGTGCCAAAGTAAAAAATGAAAACTGCAATTTTAATCAAGAAATGAACGCTCTTCAAATTATTTTTAATTTAAAATGTATGGTAATCCCTTTATTAATCTTTTATTTTTATTTTCATTTCTCATATTCTCATTAACGTAGTAAGTTATTTGTCATGTATAAATTAATAACCTTGTCGATTAGATGAGTTAGGCTATTTTCTTCATCTTCTGTGTTCTCAAAATCTCTTTTGAAGGAGGATTTAGACCACAAGCTGTGAGGAACTGCTCTGTGGCTGTCAATAGGTTCAGTCGAGGGTAGCTTCCTGGGCCAAATGGTTATTCGGGTATAGTTGTGCAGAGGGCAGTTTTGCAGCATATGTTCCCCATTTTCTGTAGCTGTCCCGCAGGGGCACATTTCGATTTCTCCAATTCGAAGTTTGCGGAACATGTGCTTGGTCACGAGTTCGAATCCACGCGAAGGCGAGGATTTGTTCCCGGGGCCTGAGGAGTCCCCGAGTCATCCAGCTCTGAATGGGTACCTAACTAGACAATAGTTAGGCGGCTGGGTAATGCGTGGAACCCGTGGCCTGTGACCGCTGCATCACTCGCCAACAGATCATCTCTCATGGTCTGTGGACGCATTTATCTTCTGCATAGAAGGAGCGTATGTATATCTAAGATAACTCCGTAGTGGGCTCCGTAGTTTGACCACCCCTGATCTAAATTCTTATTTTACCTTATTTTCGAAGCAGCTGATTTCTCATCTCCCTTGTCCTCTATAGATGCGTCTTTATTTTTTTTCTTCAAACGAACGCTGGTCCTGACATAAATATTTGAAACTTTTCTCCATGACTCCATGCGTTTGTAGTTCAGCAAATTGAACAAGAAACACGGTATCTAGCTTAATATAAATCGTAATATACCTAATTAACATTGTAAGCCACGCTGTTCTATTAATTTAAAGTTAGTTTAAAGGAAAACAAACGTATATAAAAAAACAAACAAACAAAGAAACTTATTTGTGTTTTCAGAACTTCATTTCAATGAGAAATAATTTATTTTAACATTTATTGTAATGCGAAATAACAGATTTAAGTAAACGGAAGTTTAATGAGAACGGCAAAATGGCAGCCTCCATGGAGCAATACATCGAGAATTACTTTACGGGGGATGCTAAAGAAGCGGCGAAACAACTTGCTAAAGGTGAGCTTTTAAAATAATAGCAAAGGATTAAATATTGTAAAATAAAGATATGTTAATGCCTTTATGAAAGGTTGAATATCCCATATTTTTAAATCCTCAAAGTTAAAGTAAAAAAAAAAGTAAAAATTAGGCCTGCCAAAACAAAAATATATTGAATAGTTTAAGTTTAGTAGTTGGTAATGGGATAAACATTTCAGATTCTTTTTTAAAATATTTAAGTAATTTTTAGTAATAAAGTAATGCACTGTGGAGGGAGTCAAGTGTGGGAGGGGAGGGACGATGTCTTCTCTCACCGGACAGTGTGGGTATGAGTATATTATGATAATTTAATACTATAATATAGTATTAAATATAGTCATATATATAATCATATAGTCTATATGATGTCAAAGCAAGTTGGCTTACTTCCTTTCATTTTCATGATTCATATTCATATGAAACACTTACAATGCTGCCATATATTATATTTTCATTATTTAGTCAATTTAGTCTCAGTTTGTCAGTAACTCTTAGTCACTCATTAATAGAGTCATTTGTCATTAGCAATTAGGTACATTAGTGAAGTGATTTTAATTTTAGTCTTACTAACTCAAACTCTTGAGTTGAAACAGACTTATGATTTAAAACATTAACTATTAACTTTGACAGTACCAAAGATACCTATTTGATTTTTGTTTAGAAGGGTGATGTAACAGATGTCAAATGTTTTTGTTGCAATTAATTTTTTTTGGTATGCTTTTTGTTAAGCGAGGTGAACTCAAAGTGGCTATATATATTATATTTTCATTATTTAGGCTAGTCAATTTAGTCTCAGTTTGTCAGTAACTCTTAGTCACTCATTAGTAGAGTCATTTGTCATTAGCAATTAGGTACATTAGTGAAGTGATTTTAATTTTAGTCTTACTAACTCAAACTCTTGAGTTGAAACAGACTTATGATTTAAAACATTAACTATTAACTTTGACAGTACCAAAGATACCTATTTGATTTTTGTTTAGAAGGGTGATGTAACAGATGTCAAATGTTTTTGTTGCAATTAATTTTTTTTGGTATGCTTTTTGTTAAGCGAGGTGAACTCAAAGTGGCTATATTTATAGGAAAGGCAAAAGGCAATTAAAGTCAGTTTGTCAGACCTTGGACTAGTGTTTTTATTTGCAGTGTTAATTAACAGCAGTATTACTACAACATAACTCCTATGAAATCAGTTGCAGTTAAAAATTCCTAAAAATTATGTATTTTTCTGAGAGTTTGCTTTTATTTTTGTTTTCAGATATCAACAAAAGCAATTCTAATTTTGTAAAATTAATTGAACAACTGGGGTAAGGATTGCACAATTTAATTGTAATTATCCTTATAACAATCAGAGTACACACTAAAATTTAGACCCAATTATTGACTCAAAATGTTTATTTTTAATTAAGTTATTAAATTAACACAATATATATGTTCAAGATATGATGTTAGTTTTAATTAAGGTTGTTAAGACCGCTCGTTTTTGAGGA
Source organism: Radix auricularia (assembly GCA_002072015.1). Taxonomy (NCBI): domain Eukaryota; kingdom Metazoa; phylum Mollusca; class Gastropoda; family Lymnaeidae; genus Radix; species Radix auricularia. The sequence continues at coordinate 299,354 of MUZC01004683.1, read as the reverse complement.
CCGGCTTACCGTTCAAAAAAAGACCGGTTAATCGGTTAACAGCTTGTCCTTATATCCCTTATGTCTTGAAAACTAACAAGAGAATGTTGTCGTCTGGCGTCGTCTGATTGGCATCAAAGCTCGCTTCCCCCCGCTTGCGTTCAGCTCTTTCCACATTGCCCTCAATTCAAGGCATTTTAAAAAAAATTCCAAAGAATTAATTAAAAAGTGATGGTTAATAGTTTTTTTTATATTTTATTTTGAGGACTCGTAGTAAACTGTTCTAAATAAAAGGACCGGTTCAATCGTTCGTTAAAATTAGCGAGGTATTTTTCATTAGTTTAAAAAAAACCAACGCCTCGCCCCGTCCGTTTGTGACGTCATGTTTACCTCTCTTGTGTGTGATGCCAGTCAACTCGCGCATTAAAATTAATAATAATAATAAAATTATAAAGCTTAAGGAGTAAACAATGATGATAAAATGGAATTTATTTAAAAAACCATTATTTTTCAATCGTCACTCGCCAGAATAATTGAATTTTGAGGCGCACACATTCCCCCTCCCCGTTTTTTCTGTTCAAATAGGGCTTGAGCTACACTCGCGTACTATTAATGTGGTAATCTTAAGTCAAATGCCTTTGACTAGCAGGAAAACTGTCACTAAAACTAAAAGACCGAACTCGAATTTGTGGGCTGATTAATCGCCCGGTATCTTTGCTACGTCTTTCAAATACCTCTTGTATTATAGGTACATGTACTTCACTAAGCAACGTGCGCCTATAAGTTTTTTTGAATGCCTGAAACAGACTATAAACCGGTAATCAGAAAATGCCGATAAGTCACGGGGTCATAAGCTTTTATAGCTTTCTTTGTCTTTATAAGAAACAGATTATAACTAATATAAATAGAAACAGCCTTGACCGTTGTTGAAATCAGACCCGCACTGTGTTAGCTCTCGTACAGTCACAGTGCCTCGACAACTAAGCAAATTAAAATAAAATAAAATCATTCCTTAGCAGTAGCTAGTACTATTAGTTGTGAGTGTCAGTGAAGCAAGGCTATAATGCGTCATGTACGCACGCTTACACTTACAGCTAGGAGACTGAAATCTTGAATGTCAGCTGGATCGTGGTATCGCTTTTACTCACTGTGACAAAGGGAGAGGCGCAAGGCGCGTTACGGCTAGTGCTGTTTTTTTCACTACGTTACCGCTATTTTTTTTTGTTTTCTTTTTTTTTCTTCTCGGTTACGTGGTCCTGCGGTCCAGAATAAAGATGACCGGTCCTGATCTGAGGACCGGCTAACTGATTAACCGGTTAACCGTTAACAAGCTTAGTTTTAATTAAGTTATTCAAGTAACACAATATATATGTTCAAGGTATGATGTTAGTTTTTCAGTACCTCATGAAATTTTCCTCCAGGAATCATCTGTCAAATCCCGACAATGTGACCAGAGGCAGAGCAACCCAGCTGATTGGAGATGTCCTTGATCTTTTGCCCTTTTCATTTTTAACTAGTGAACAAGGTAAGAGACAGATTCATCTCAAGAACAGGAAACGAACCATATAACTAATTAGTCAATAATAAGTTTAGAGAGAAACTAACATGATGTGTAGTAGCTTCTCTGATTGTCTCAACAGTTGCCTTTGTGACCAAGTTTCTGCTAGCTAAACTATGTGATCATCATACAGTCCAGCCCCACGCACTGCAAACATTATCAGTCTTGGTAAGTAAATGTAATGAAATACTACTGCGGTAAATGATTGGCTCTTGAACTTTGGTTAGAGGTAAATCAATCTAATGAAATGTTACTTCAGTAACATGAAAGATTAATAAATGTGGATAAGTGGTAAATCAATCTAATGAAATATAGCTTTAATAAATGGAAGGCTTTTATTAAACTCCAAAACGTGACTGAAAAGCTCTATTAGTATTGGTAGGGGTACGTGTTTATTTAACTCTTAAAGCCCCAGAAGGTTTTCAATAAACTTCCGCCTCAGTCCCATAAGGATTTCCCGTATTACGATCAACCGGTTACGAAATTAAAAAATTTGCGTAAAATCCATTTATAATGTTATTGTCATGCTGACTTCATTTTTAAGGCTAAGAATGGTTATTTTACGCATCCAAAAGACCGTACTGATTTTGAAACAATATTTACCTGTAGTTTAGTACTATTATTTTAGTAATAAAGTATAACGAAAAAAACCTGTTAAAACTACCAAAAAACATCGCGAATCGAGCGATAACACTAGTGCTGGCAACGGCGCCATTGCCGGAAGTCGAATACATCGTTTTTCAAGCATTGAAGAGTTTTTACTTTCCGAGATCTCATTTCTAACGAGATTTGTATCTAGGGACGCATTACGATGCTTTACGGATAGCGGGAAGAGACGCATTACGACGCTTTGCGACTTTAAGAGTTAAACAAATTGAATTTATGTCTGTTGATTAATATTGTAGAAGATCTGTACCGGGGTTCTAGTTCCTTTTATCAACTGCTCTCATTCAAGCACTAACACCAACAAGCCATTTAACTAGACAGTCGTTTATTAGATGAACACGTCTCATCTGGCGTCACTATGTTCTTCGTTTCCCGTCTCTCCGACCAGACTCTTACTCGACGCCCTCGCCTCGACTCGTTGGCTCCCTTTTGGTCTAGCACATCGCGGCTCCCCTGGCTTAGTGTACCTCTGAATCTAAGTTCCTGCCCTTATATTGCTAGCCACCGGTATGTGCGTGATACGTGAGACGCCCACCTTATTAAAGCCATTAAAACGAAACACCATTCAAAGTTTCCCCAAGTTCACATAAATTACATTTGGCATCTCCCTGGACTATGGTCAGTTTGACAGCACTAAAATCTTTGCTCTGGTCACTGACGATTGTTCGTAACCTAACACCCTCACATTCCGTCGCCCTCTTGCCCTGAGACTGGTCAGGTGAATTAGGGGGGGGGCAGAACGGGGTCATAAAATTTGCTGGGGTGCACCCTTACCCAAGCGTTTCTCCACACTATTAATTAAACATTAAAAAGTATCATTTCATAATACTGATTACATAATTGTTTAGATGCAACCCTTTATGTCATTGTTTAGGCCAATACATGGAGCTCTTTATATTTTTGTTTAGGCCAATAGATGCAGCACTTTACCTGATGGCTTGACTGAGGAAATATGCAGGACAATCTTTCGTGAAATTCAAAATCAGAGTTTGTCCCATGCAGATAGAAGAGCCACATACACTATTTTTCAGAATTTAATCGGCTCGGCAAAGAAAGGTATTTATAGAAAATAAAAATATTGATATTATATAGAGTGGTTAGGTAGGGTGGGGCGGTGGTACGGTGTGGGGGGGAACTTTTACCTGGCACATGTAACAATCTTTATAGTTATAGAGGGGAGTGACTTGTACCTGGCACATGTAACAATCTTTATAGTTATAGAGGGGAGTGAATTGTACCTGGCACATGTAACAATCTTTATAGTTATAGAGGGGAGTGACTTGTACCTGGCACATGTAACAATCTTTATAGTTATAGAGGGGAGTGACTTGTACCTGGCACATGTAACAATCTTTATAGTTACATGATCATACATGATCTCATCCCCAAATTGAAGTTAAATATTTATTATAATCTTGTTTACATAATTAAAAACAAGTTATGTGCAAATGAATATAAGAAATTTGGGGAACCATGCTACAACAGATCTGAATTCACATTCATCATGAGGCGTGTGCTGCTGTATTTTTAACTTACCAATTTAGATGCAGAATTACATACTTCAGCAATTGTTCTAATAGCCTTTCAATTTGCTGTGTAAATCTATGAAATGATTCGTTTTGTTTCAGCCATAGAGCAGATGGGAGGAGACTTCATCATTGGTTTTATTCAACAGATGGACTCAGAGAAGGATCCAAGAAATTTAATCATTTGTTTTAACATAGCGCATTTTATCAGTTCAAATCTTCATTTAGGTAAGTGGAATAACCAATGTTTAGATAAAAGTGTTATAGGTAATATTGATTTTGTATTAACCCTCATCTTAATTTTATTTGTAAGAATGTAACTTTGGCGGCTGGGTAGCTAAGTCAATAGTGCACTGGCCTAACAAGCTGAGGGGATGGGATCGAGCTCACGTAAACGCCACTATAAAAATGTTGAGAGATGACTAACGTTAAGAAAGTCCTCAGCTGACCTGGAGAATGATGGGCGCCGCCAGTGTCTAGCAAGCCCGAGAATGTTCTAATGGAAACATTAGAACCCCCTATGACCTCAAAAAAAGAGGTTATGGGACTGGGGGAAAAAAAAACAACTTTGTCCATGTTGCTGTTGAAAATTGTATTGAAATTGAAAAGCTACAAATTTTGATATTTACATTTCTTTTTTATCATTCCAGGGCCTTTCACTGAAGAAATGTTTGAGATTCTAGGATGCTATTTCCCTATTGACTTTACACCAGTAAGTATGTAATTCTATGTTTTTGTATCTTATAAATGTAGTCTATTTAATCACTAAAGGAACTGCCAACAAACATAAATAAATTATTTTCTTCGAGTAAATGCCTTTTTAAATTCCTTATGTTAACTTCACCGTCTTGTCTGTCGTGATCCTGCGGAAAAAAGAAATTAAAAAGTGACCCACTTCCCGTTGAGCAGAAATTTTGCACATAGACTTTTGTCACGTAACAATGCATTCTATCAAAATTTCATATCGATCAAATGTAATTAGTCTGTTGCACAGTGTGTATTATATTGAACATGCTTTTATAATATTTTTTTTTGATCTGTAAATGTTTATGCTAGTCTGTTGTGCGTTGCATATTATATTGAACATAATCAATATTTTTTAGTGATGTCTTGTATGTAAGGGATTTATAGTCAAAAACTTTGTTTTTACAGGTTGTTTAATTCTTCTATCTTGAATCATTGATCTTGACCATTCAAACAAACAGTTGTTTACTGTTCAAGACTTTATTGAATCTACTCTCTGATCCTTTGAAACATCTGATCAAATTTCTTGCTTGTACCTCTTATATACATTTACACATTGTGTTGTCTGTTGTTTGTCAGGAGCATCAGAACACTCAAGTTATAGTAATATTCAATAGCAAACTGTGTAAGAATTCTCTGAGTCCTGAGAGGAAATTATGTTACTCTATGCAAGAATGTTTGTATATCATGGATACTGATGTTTTTTTAATATCATGGATACTGTATTTTCACACATATTCCTGGCACACGCAGATAACCCGCCCACTCAGAATTTTTAGTTCCTGAAAAAAATTGTGGTTTAACCCACCCACGCTTATACCCCGCACTATCCCACCACATTTCAGAAGTCATATCACACTGAACCAGTCTACGAGACGTACTTACCGTACTATATTTTCACAACTCATTCAATACCATGCACACAAAAATATCGCTTATTACTTAAAAAGTAATTGTTTATTTTAATAAAAATATTATAAATAATTATAAATGCCCGGTAATTATAAATTAAATAGCATAAATTTGGTATTTTATTGATTAGCTAAACGTAAACAAGTGTGCACTATTTTTTCCGGTTCACCAGTACCATCAGACAACTGCATTCGTTATACAAGGCATTTGATTTATGACATGAACGAAAACTGGTTCAAAACTGGTTTAAAGTGGACTATTGGATTCCGAGGTTAACCAGGGAGACACATGTAATAGAAATAATAGAAATAAAATTTAATAATAGTTGCTACCAAGGTGCGTAATGCCAGAATGCAAGTCATATACTGCAGAATTTAAGTTGACTGTTGTTGCAAAAGCTAAGGAAACTAGCAATAGAGCAGCTTATATTTATATTGGTGTATTATTCAGTAAAAATACGACGGAGATACCCTGCAGGGGGCTGCGGGGTTTGTCAAATCTGGTATTACCCGAATGTGTGTGAAAATATGGTACTGGTAACATTCTACCACACTGGTGTGTTTGTATATCATGGATACTTATAACATTTTACCACACTGTGTTTTTATACTTTTACTTTCATTGTCTCTTTGGATTTCACCGCAGTCAAGTTTTTCTTTTTATAAACGTTTTATTTGTGTATTGTTAGTCTGTTGAAAAGGGCTCTTTACCGAAGCATTCCCTGTTTTGTTATGTCCTGTCAGGCTAACCCTTACCCTGTTAACGTCTTTTCCATTTACCTGTGTTTGTATATTATGGATACTTAAAACACTCAACCTCACTGATGTGTTTGTATATAATGGATACTTGTAACAGTCTACCACGCTGATGTGTTTGTATAACATGGACAATGTTCCCTCTAAAATTCGCTGGCCAATGTGCAAAGTAAAAAACTCGTGTGCAAAGTTGCTCAGCATCCATTTTTTGTGCAATATTTTTTATTTCTTGTTGTTTAGCCACTCAATGACCCACATGGAATCACAAAGAAAGAACTTGTTGAAGCTTTGCGCAAATGTTTAGCGTCCAATCCAGAGTTTGCTCAGTATTGTCTCCCCCTATTCCTAGAAAAATTGACCTCTGACCTCCAAGAAGCTCGTAAAGATGCCATGCTGTCTTTGGTGAGTTTTTGACAACTTTTCACTGGAACAATTTTACTTAAAACTCTACATCAATATTTCTTACATAATTGGAAAAAAGGTGAAAGTAATACTTGAATTTAATTAGTGAGCAAATTCTTTCATGTCTTTTTTAACGTAGCCATTAATTATTTGTAAGTAGCAATTCTTTGTTCTTCATTTCAGATTGAATGTGCTCCTGTGTATGGAAGTAAAGGATTGACTGAATATATTGGCTCCCTAACATCTTCTCTTAAAAGAGAGGTAAGAACATCAAGAATAAACTGGAATCAGTGGCGTAGCTAGAGGGGGGCGGTGGGGGGGCGGTCCGCCCTGGGCGGCACACATTTTGAGGGCAGCATTTGTGGGCAGTTAAAAAAGTACAGCCATTTCCCACAACCACCATTTAATTTTTTGAAGAGGTAAGGTAATGGGGAAACAAACATATTCATCATTTCGAGTCTTAACAAACGGGTCGCACAACATTTATTTGATTACATCTTGGTTGTTATAACTAAGGCAAACTCGTTACAATATTTAAGTTTGCTCAAAAAGGTATCGATTTGTTTAAAAAATCAATCGGTATACGTAAAATTATATGAAAACTACACACACAAACAGGTCACCACTAGGCCAAAAATGTGTGCTATTAATATCGCCACAGCAGTTTTTGCGTGGACTTTCTAGAATGATTAGCAAACAAGTACCTAAATGATATGGTGGTTAAAACTTGCAAACTTGTGTTTAACTTGGAAGTAGTAATTTATTTTACTGTTTCAGTTTTCATAATAGTATTGTAAGGGAATGGAATTATTAAATTTATTTCGTTTTTATTGCCTTAAAGTACCATAAAATACAGTTATTTATTAAAATGTTACGCTTATCCAATTAAAGTAATGTGCAAAATTGAATTGTGACCATAATATGAAAATATTCTAATTTCTCTTTTAATTAACACAGCAATAGGGCATACATAATTAAAATTGACATCTGAAGAAGTAACTAGTAAAACGAGATCAGATGCTGGAGTTCTACTTGATTCTATGCAAACGTTTTCTTTTGTGTGTTTTATGTTATAAGTTATAGTCTCAATTTAATTAGGTTTTTAAAAGAAATTTCAAAATTTAAATTAATGCAAATCCATTTCATGGAACATAGTGATTTCCTAATACAAAACGCTGTTATATCAGACAAAACAACAAAACAATCTGTGAAGAAATATGAGTGTTGAAAAATATAGAAGACGTGGTTATATCTTTAGAACAAGAAGTGCAACTTGAATTGTTTTAATCAATGGATAGAATTTAAAAGAAAATACAAGAACACTTTGATTAGGTGCTTATCCTTGTATATAACACCATGTAATCTACTAAATGAAGAATTAGCATATCAAATAAATATAATGTTTTGACATTGTTAAAGTAAATTTCAATATTGATAGAAAAAATGATCCCGTTTTGATACTAGGAGAGGCGTTACGTTAGAAAGACGAGAGGAAAAACCTTTTTATCCATTAAAATTTATTCAGTGGTTTAGAATGGAAAAGTATGTGCCCAACAGTCAAATTGTAACTTTGCTAAGAATTTTCTCAACAAATTGCTATCAGTGTTGCTAGTTGTGATGTGAAAGGAGATTTTCCAAACTGAAATTGATAAAAAAAATGTCTTCGTTCCAGAATGAGTGATTTAAGACCCCCCCCAAAAAATGCAATATTGACCATAGAACAAGATATTACAAATAATTTGAAATTTTGACAGCATAATACACGATTTTTCTGCAATGAAAGTTAGTAAAGTAAATGTATAAATATGTTTACATTATACAATTTCTTTGTGAAAAAATCATTTATATATTAATACAAACTAAAGCATATTAATTGTTAATATTTTTTGGAATATGTGTTGCCTTATTGGGGGGAAGGGGTGTCGTGACTCTGCGACCTCAATAATGTTCTTGTGACCTTATTAAAAAAAGTATCTTGTATTTTTATAAGTGTGCATTTATAGGTATATCATTTTATGCGCCCTCTTTTATTACTGCTTACGTAAATATGGCATGCAATGGTAAAAATGTTTCCCACCTTTACTTCGCTTCAATTACAATTATTTATTCATGTTTATTAAATCCATTTTATGATTGACTTAAGGCGTCTTAAGGGGTCAGCCATAAATGACGCACGTCACACGTCGTCATCAAAACTTAGACACGTTTTTTTCTTATGACGTCACAAAACTTTGGCCACCCCCCAACACTATTAAACCAAATTTTTTATTTAAAAATGACAATGTTTCAAATCAATTTTTTGTCATTTGAGTATGTGTATAGTATAAGGCTGCTCTATAATATCGTCACACGCGTGAAGCCATGTACAAAGTCATTAAATGATATAAAGTGTCAGTAATCAAATATTTAAGTGGAACTTTTATTTAAAGTTGCGCGTTTTTGATGTGACATCACATTTATTACACATTCCGCCTCGTCACAAATGGGGTAATCCCCACCCAGGCGTGTGACATCATTTATGGATGGCCTATAAAAAGGGCGGCAAATTGTAGATTGCCCCCTGGCGGCAAAAAGTCTAGCTACGCCACTGACCGGAATCATTGAAAAGAACAAATTCCTATATTATTTTATTTAAGGCTTGAAGAGTGTGTCCCTGACTGCCGGAGACATCACTATATGTTGGCTAAATCTTGTTTCATTTTAGAGTCATTGTCTAACTAACTTTGGTGGTGATTTTGTACAAATCTTATAGCCAAGGGTACAATCTACTTCTGCCCAATCTGGACAGTGTATTCAAATGTAAATTATGTTTGTTTGGTTATTCTTCTTAGGCCACTAAAGAAGGCTTCTAGTCAACACTTGATGGCTGTTCAGCTGTGTCAGACTTCCTCTTACCTTCTTGTCAATGTTTGACAGCTGTTCAGCTGTGTCAGACTTCCTCTTACCTTCTTGTCAATGTTTGACAGCTGTTCAGCTGTTTCACACTACCTCTTACCTTCTGTAACACATTTCTTATTATGGATTCTGTTTCACTTGGCCTTCTGTCATAGCACTTATCTTGGTCCCCTACTCTTTTTAATTGATAGAAATGATTTACCCAACAACATCTCAACAGAACAAAAGTTAGGTTATTTGCTAATGATTGTATAATCTATAGAACAATTAGATCAGCAAAAATTAGCTAAATTTTACAAAAAGATTTAGATGAATTAATAAAATGGGAAACTAACTGGAGTATGTCTTTCCACCCAGAAAAGTGTCAACTGTTAAGAGTAATAAAGAAAAAGAAACAAATAAATTCAAAATATTTCATTCATGGAATAGAGCTAACACAAACTAAAGATGCAAAATACTTAATAATAAATGAGAAACTATCATGGAATCCCCATGTCAATGAAGTAATTGAACATTCAAGCAAAAACTTAGGTTTTATAAGAAAATTTTACAGCAGTAATTAGAATATAAAACTAAAATGCTACCTCACCCTGGTGAGACTTATACTAGAATATGCATCTTCTGTATGAGATCCATCCACCAAAGAAAACATTGATAAACTAGAACAAATTTTAAAAAGAGCTGCCAGATTCATCAGTGGAGAATATTCAAAACTGACAAGAGTAACACCATTAGTTAAATCATTAAACCTTGAAACACTAGAGGATAGAAGAACCAAGAGTAAATTAGTAATTATACATAAAGCAATTAATTCTAATTTAGAAATACAATTATAACTTAATACAACCCTCATATAAGAATATAAAACTTTTCTTACTTCATATGTAAGAACAAACTAAGGTTGTTAAGACCGCTCGTTTTTGAGGACTGGCTAACCTTTCAAAAAAAGACCGGTTAACCGCTCGTCCTTATATCCCTAATATTTTGAGAACTAACAAGAGAATGTTGTCGCCTGACGTCGTCTGATGGCATCAAAGCCCGCTTCCCCCGCTTGCGTTCAGCTCTTTCTGCATTGCCCTCAATTCAGAGCATTTTTAGCGCATTTTCGAGATGTCGAAATCGCTATTGCACCCGTTTTGTCCGTCCGTCCGTCCGTCTGTCATCACCCTTGATCACAGCATCCATAAGTCCTAGACCCATGAGGTATATATGTTTTTTGTATGCCCTGACCTGCCATTTGTGCATCAAAACTCAGTTACTCGATCCGTTTAAAAACCCCGTTAAAACTACCAAAAAATATTTCGAATCGAGAGGTAACACTAGCACAGAGAACGGCCGCCATTGCCGGAAGTCGAATGCATAATTCTTCAAGCATTGAAGAGTGGTGCGAAATGGTGCAAAATAATTAGTTGTTTTTTTTTAGTTGACGTCTTTAGAATATGTGTAAAAGTTTAGAGAGTTTTACGTCATCATTTGTGGTGACTTGTAGTTGGATTAAAGAGAAAATAATAATTTTTTTTAAATGTAAAGAAATGACTTTTAAATAAAACCAATGTCAGGTATATTCATTACACAAGAAAATTCATAAAAATATGTCTAAAATCTAAACACAATTACTGATAACTACATAATGCTGATATCTAACATAAGTACTGATACATAATAGGAAAATGCGCTAACACGTCCTAAGTTCCAAAAGGGACCAGGCTTAACATGATTATTTTTTTTTTAAATCCAAAAAATTAACTTTTAAACAGTGGTGGTTAATTGTCTTTTTTATATTTTATTTTGAGGACTCGTAGTTCACCGGTCTAAATAAGAGGACAGGTTCAATCGTTCGTTAAAGTTAGCGAGGTATTTTTCCTTACTTTCAAAAACCAACGCCTCGCCCCGTCCGTTGTGGGTCTAAATTCTAAATAAGAGGACATGTTCACTCGTTCGTTAAAGTTAGCGAGGTATTTTTCATTACTTTCAAAAACCAACGCCTCGCCCCGTCCGTTATGACGTCATGTTTACCTCTCTTGTGTGTGATGCGGGTCAACTCGGGTATTAAAATTAATAATATAATAAAATTATAAAGCTACGGAGTAAACGATGATAACATGGAATTTATTAAAAAACATATTAATTTTCAATCGTCAACTCGCCAGAATAATTGAATTTCGCGATTCACACATTCACCCTCCCCGTTTTTTTCTGTTCAAATAGGGTTTGAGCTACACTCGGCGAACTATTAATGTGGTAATCAAATGCTTTTGACTAGCAGGAAAACTGTCACTAAAAGACAGAACTCGAATTTGTGGGCCGATTAATCCACTGGTATCTTTGCTACGTCTTTCAAATACCTCTCGTAATATAGGTACATGTACTTCACTAAGCCGATACGTTTTTTGAATGCCTGAAATGGACTATAAACCGATGATCCGAAAATGCGGATAGGTCATGGGGTCATATGCTTTTATAGCTTTCTTTGTCTTTATAAGAAACAGACTATAATAAATATAAATAGAAAAAGCCTCGGCCTTGACCGTTGTTGACATCAAACGCGCACTGTTAGCTCTCGTACAGTCACAGTGCCTCGACAACTAACCAAATTAAAATAAAATTTAAAAAATCGTTCCTTAGCAGTAACTAGTACTATTAGTTGTGAACTTCAGTGAAGCAAGGCTATAACGCGTCATGTACGCACGCTTTCAGCTTGGAGACTGAAGGTTTGATTAGTTTGAATGCCAACCTACTTGTCAGCTGGATCGTGGTATCGCTTTTACTCACCTTGACAAAGCGAGAGGGAGAGGCGCGTTACGGCTTGTGTTGTTTTTTTCACTACGTTACCACTAGTTTTTTTTTTTGTTTTGCTGTTGTTGTTTTTTTTCTTTTGGGTTACACGGTCCTGAATAAAGAGGACCGATCCTGATCTGAGGAACGGTTAGCCGGTTAACCGTTAACAAGCTTAGAACAAACACATACAAGTTTTCTTTCCTCTCATCTGGAATTAAGTCATGAAATGGGTTGCCTGAAGAAACCAGGAAAACCAAAACTTTATCACCATTTAAAACTCTAATAAGAATGCAGGATTAAACACAAACGATATGTATGCGTAGGACACAGTAATCTTCTGTATAGAACGAGGATCTGTAACTGATAAGCTAAGATATAAATTTTAAAACTATACTTATGATGCAGAATTCACACTATGCTTGGAATTTGTTATTTTTACTCACAGTTTCCTGTTCTATAAAATAGTTAAGTTAAGTCACTGATGCCATTTTTTTGGTTTAGGTCCTGATGAATGTGTCAGCTGACCTTGTCAGCGTGGCCAGGGAGGCAGTGAGAGCTGTGTACCAGGTCTTCAAACCAGGTCAGGAGGATGTTATTGTAAGTCATGGTCTGTTGGTGATGTCATGGTCTGTTGGTGATGTCATGGTCTGTTGGTGATGTCATGGTCTGTTGGTGATGTCATGGCCTGTTGGTGATGTCATGGTCTGTTGTATGTCATGGTCTGTTGGTGATGTCATGGTCTGTTGTATGTCATGGTCTGTTGGTGATGTCATGGTCTGTTGGTGATGTCATGGTCTGTTGGTGATGTCATTGTCTGTTGGTGATGTCATGGTCTGTTGGTGATGTCATGTTCTGTTGTAAGTCATGGTCTGTTGGTGATGTCATGGTCTGTTGGTGATGTCATGGTCTGTTGTATGTCATGAACTGTATTAATGAGTTTAAAATTCATGTTTTTAATGTAGCATTAATTCATTGCTTATGACTGTCCCCAGAATAAAGACAACCTTCTAGCCCAGTCTATTGTAGAACTCTATCAAGGTAATTGTTGGGCTATGGCCCAGTCTATTGTGGAACTCTATCAAATTAATTGTTGGACCATTCGGTATAGATTGAATAATAATATTTTGTTTGTACTTTGTTTTCAAAATTTATTTATTTATGTGCAGTGATCACACACTAACTATTATATACAAAATTCTCTCTTTACACTTGATTTGTTATCTCTGTGTAACATGTTTAGATGGTAGTCAAGTACCTACAAGCACTATAATAACAGATTCTGTTGTATCTGTATAACATGTTTAGATATATTCCAAGTACCTACAAGCACTATAATATAATAACAGATTCTGTTATCTCTGTATAACATGTTTAGATATAGCCAAGTACCTACAAGGTTCAGATGTCAAGAAAAGTGCCCTAGCTTTTGGTCTCCTGCAGTCCGTTGGATCATCTTCAGCCTCAGCTTACTGTATTGTCACTCCATTGATTCTTCCACTGCTGATCAGTGTCTGCAATAACCTAAATCAGGTTACTTGTTACATGTTGTTTTTTTATAAATAAAATAACGAAAAAAACACATTATTTATTGTCTCTTATTAACACTTAGAATTTTAATAGGTTTCTAATGTTTTTTTTTTCTGTTTTTTTTAGGCCTCGGATCAGCTTCTCTTGCTAAGGGAATTACAAGAATTTTTGTATACATTTAAACAGTTTCAAACCAATCACAGTAAGTAGCACTGAGTTGATTTAGTAGCACTGGGTTGACATAGTAGCACTGGGTTGGCATAGTAGTACTTGGTTGACATAGTAGCACTGGGTTGACATAGTAGCACTGGGTTGACATAGTAGCACTGGGTTGATTTAGTAGCACTGGGTTGACATAGTAGTACTGGGTTGACATAGTAGCACTGAGTTGATTTAGTAGCACTGGGTTGACATAGTAGCACTGGGTTGATTTAGTAGCACTGGGTTGACATAGTAGCACTGGGTTGATTTAGTAGCACTGGGTTGACATAGTAGTACTGGGTCGATTTAGTAGCACTGGGTTGACATAGTAGCACTGGGTTGATTTAGTAGCACTGCGTTGATTTAGTAGCACTGGGTTGATTTAGTAGCACTGGGTTGACATAGTAGCACTGAGTTGATTTAGTAGCACTAGGTTGATTTAGTAGCACTGAGTTGATTTAGTAGCACTGGGTTGACAAATAAGCACTAGGTTGACATAGTAGCACTGGGTTGATTTAGTAGCACTGGGTAGACATAGTAGCACTGGGTTGACATAGTAGCACTGGGTTGACATAGTAGCACTGGGTTGATTTAGTAGCACTGGGTTGACGTAGTAGTACTGGGTTGACATAGTAGCACTGAGTTGATTTAGTAGCACTGGGTTGACATAGTAGTACTGGGTTGATTTAGTAGCACTGGGTTGACATAGTAGCACTTGGTTGACATAGTAG